>BGPR01020085.1:0-28309 GCA_013235015.1 Araneus ventricosus
ACCTAGCATAGAAATTAATCAGTAAGTAGGATTCATAAATCAAGCAATTATCTTGTTTCAAAGCTTCACAAGTTTTAGTCGAACTTAAAACATTGTCTTCAAAACTATTTTAATAGCTTATATTGGTATCGCTTTTTGCCGCTATCAAGGTTAAGAAAGCTGTAGAATTATTTTATACGAAAATGGTTAACTGACTTTCTATAATTGTAAAACATTTTTAAAGAAATTCTAAATGTGTGTTTTAATTCGAATTTAATGTTATTATAACTGTAAGTTATTAGTATGCTTTCTAGTTGTTACAAATTATTATTTGTGCATTATTAAGCCAAAACAGTCAGCGTTGAGGAAAGAGGAGCTGAAAATTGCCAATCTGGGTGGACTTCGATGGTTTATCGCCAAATTTGGCACCAAATATGAAGCACGTTGACAGCATAGGAAAAATACTAGAAATTTCTTGCGGTTACACAGTTACGCTTCTACTGGAATATTTCAGTAATCTTTTAATTTCTGAATCTGCACATTCACATGGTTTCGACTGCAATCAGCAAAGCTAGAGATTTCTGAGATAACTTTCGACCATTCTCATTGTTCCTGGTTTTATTTATCCACTTTACACTCGGATTAATGGAATTGTATGTAAAGCTCTACGTATTTTGTGCCGCTCCATTCCTAGATAAATTTATTTCTACCTTTTAATTTCCTTTCCGCTTTCGTCAAACTCTATGCTTTTGCAAAACTATGAAACATATGAAGTAATTACAGAACAATGATACGTTAACAGGCAGAACCAAAATTTAAATAAATTTTAGCAATTGCAATATTGAGAATACTTACCTACGCTCAGAGATTCCGAAGAAGTGGTGAGGGAGGATGAGGTTTCCAAACTTTCTGATTCCTCATCCAAACTTCGAATGTCATTTTTATCGTTCTGGTTGAAAGCCGAATTAACTGACTGGGAATTCTTTGACTTTCTCCAGAAGCTTGGGTGTGGTGGACTATTAAAAGGAAGGTTTTCGAGCGTCACTGCGTTGTTGGCTTCACTGAGTGGATCACGGTAAGCCTGGAACGAAATGGAGCTTTTTGTAAGATTATAGTTAGTTCAAGTCAAAACATACCACTAAAATTTTAGGACCAGTACCGGCTTTATGCATTTCTACGCCCTAGGCCTAAAGCACTTAATTCTGCACCTCCTTCCATTCGCAACTATAGATATAGGCAGTGTAAATGTGCCGCCATTTTATTTAATGCGTATGGATGTGCTTAGAAAACAGTATTTTAACGTAGGACTATGTTCCTCCCATTGGGGCCTCAGGAAGGAATTTGATTCACACGCCAAAACGCCACAAAAAACGCTGTATGAGAGATTCTCTATATCTCGGTAACTACATATGGTAAAAAGATAACTAATATCTTATTTTAGAGATAAAGGGTAACAACAGAAGTTACGAAAAAAAAATTGGAAATCGGAATTGTAGTTCAGCGATTACCGAGTCGCAAAGTTGGGAAAAAATATGCATGAATTGGTGACGCGATCCTCTATATCTTGGTAATCACATATGTTAAAAACATAACTAATGTCTCATTTTAGAGATAAAGGGTAACAACAGAAGTTACGAAAAAAAATTGAAAATCGGAATTGTAGTTCAGAGATTACTGAGTCGCAAAGTTGGGCAAAAATACGCATGAATTGGTGACGCGATCCTCTATATCTCGATAACTGCATATGTTAAAAACTTAACTAATGTAAACTTAATGAATGTTTTAGAGATAAAGGGTAACAACAGAAGTTGGAAAAAGATTGAAAATCGGAAAAGAGTCACGCGAGTAAAGTAGTCCTACGCCTTTAAAAGCAGCGGCTGTTTGAAAAAGACAGCCTCCCGTCATTTTCTATATAGTCTTTTCAAAATAATACTTATATTTGTAAATATTTTATTGTAATTTCTTTTATATTTGTAACATCTGATTGTTACGCCCTAGGCCATATCCTAGGTTTGCCCTATGGGAAATCTGGTCATATTTAGTATGAAGGCAAATCGTTGTTTTGGATTGTAAAAGTGACGGATTCGATCTGAAATACGAATATTTTTAAAAGATTTTAAAAATTTCATATCTCAAGTTCAATCTGTGGCGCCTTTTATTACTGATTTCTCTTATACCTTTTTGCTGCATTTATTCGAAACAAGGCCAAAAGCGACAAATATAATTGATCAGCAGAAATGCTGCAGTCAATTACAGCAAATACTTGCACTTTGATTCACACGATTTAAAATTAACAATTTACGCAAATGTAAAGAAAAATTGTTCCCTGCTCTCACACACACTCTCTGGGAACAGAACAGGAATTAAATTTAAGCTATTAACTACTTAATTAACTACATAGGATCTTGACGTTATGGATGCTTGGTTATGAAAAGGTTTGCATCCAAATATTCATGAAAATTTAACCTTAGGTATAAAAAATTAACATTTATTAAGACATTTAGAAAGTGCTAGTAAGATATTAATGGAACACAGAAAAAAATTCAGTTTGCTAGCGCATGACATCTAATCCGCTGCCTCGTGTATTGCGCAGCTAAGTAAGTAGTTTCAAGAGTGAAGTAAAAGACGTAAAAGCAGGAATAAAACTATCTGGCTCATTCCACCGGTGCATCACTGGTATCAAGGTTCTCTACCAGGTGGCTGTCTATCAATTGACTGCAGCAGACGCGACCAAACAACTCTTACTTGCTTCCTTAGTGGGCATGTCAGAAGTTTGACTTTCTCTGATAATTCCAAGTGTTTTGAGATCTGCCCAAAATGTACTGCAGAACATGCCACATCTGATCATATTCTTGCATGCCTGGGGCTTTCCCAACTGGATCTTGTATCTAATCCTCTATTGACTTTGGATTTATTCAGGGTACATAGGCTCATGGACCTGATATAGCTCTGCTGATCTTCGGGGATCATCATCAACAACAAGAGTGACTTCATCGGGAGGAATTCAGGATAGCCGCAACTTGTTAGCATCTATATATTAGCACATGTTTCATTCCTAATATAATATTCCCACCTCCATTAATATAAAATAAAAGCAGATCTAGAAAAAGTATGATGATAAAATACATGAACAAGCTCCATTTTGGCAGCTAACTGAAGGAATTAATGTTATTTCTAGCATGGCTGGAGAATTTAGTGAAGGATGAAAATATAAATTATGAAAAAGAACTAACTTTCACATTAGATTTCAGTCCAGTCCACAAAGCATTTTCTGTATTTTCTTGCTTTTCAGATGTGAATTTTCTTTCCCGAGAATCATTGAAGGAATTAGTTCGTACCACGACACGGGATATCACCGGTTCGGATATCTGAAATGCAATTTTTTTGTATGCAACTGTCATTATTACTTAAAAAATGCATTTCAGTTTTACTCTGTAAGTAGAAAACAATATCATTATGCAGGAATTTATACTTACTTTTACGCTGAAATTGTTCAAGTCTTTTGAAGGCTCTCCAGAATAATCAGCACAAATAATCTTGTTCGAACATTCATAGTGCTTTGATCCCAGAAACATTCGAAATCCAGTTATTTGAATAGATTGTTCAAAATTTGCCTTTTTATGCTCAGGTGAGGCATTTTTCTTAAATCCAAACTTACCTACAAAATCATTACATTAGAACATTAGTTTCAGAGGGTAAAATAGATACCTTCAATGTTTTTATTCATCTGTTTTGTTGTGCTATTTTCATGTCAAGATGCTAACCTTTAAATAACGCTAGTTGTGATCTCAAAATATCAAAAATACACGAAAGGAGATTCTGGAACAGAAACAAGAAATTGGTTTTCCTTTTTTCAAGTAATTTGAAGATGCGATCCATGATCCTTGCGATCACCTGTCGGGGTCATATATTCTTGTTTTCCCTCATTAGCAATAACTGGTACAATAACTTTAGCATGTCCAGGACAAAAGCTTGCCAAATTTTACTGAGGAGCGTTGGCGCTAATGGGAGAGCTTGTATTGCACATACGAGTACATGGCAATTTCTGTTTCAATTACTTCTTGGTAGATATTCTCATTTTTTATGAGTATTTTTTCGTCATATATTTCTTTACTGTACTTTTCCTTAACGATTTGAGATTTTTAGTTGTTTTTCGCTTCTTGAATATTGAAAACTATCTTCTTATTAAAGTGAGTCAAATTACAGATAAAGGTTGTTCAAGATTTTTTCCCCACGAAACGTTTTTAGATAGTCATTTTTTGTATCTACAAGCAACATACGAATAATAGATATATGAGGAGTATTTGTAATATTCTAAAGGTTAGGCCACCAGTAGCAATAATAACCTTAAAGTCACCAAAACAAAATATCGCTAGTGGGGTTCTACATTGAATCTGTTGAAAAAGTCACCAAAACAAAATATCGCTAGTGGGGTTCTATATTGAAGCTGTTGAAAAAGTCGCCAAAACAAAATATCTCCAGTGGGGTTCTGTATTGAAACTGTTGAAAAAAGTCACCAAAACAAGATATCGCCAGTGGGGTTCTGTATTGAAGCTGTTGAAAAAAGTCGCCAAAACAAATTATCTCCAGTGATGTCGTATATCAAAGCTGTACCTATATATTTACCGAATTTCCTGGAATCTGAATAAAGGTCATCTCCAATTAGTTCGGATTCGCGAGGTTCTACTGTATATCCTGCTTTTTTTTTAAAAAAATCCCGTGCAGATTAACCGGATGTCCGGACAAGCGGGGTCCGGATTACCGAGACTCTACTATAAACACTATACCTTAGCATTATCAAAAAATATTCTACTAGCATTAAATTTTTTTAAAGATATTATTTCAAAAATTTTAATCATATTGATAAGTAAATTTGTGGTGCATTGTATTGGATAAAATGCTGTTATTAAAGTGAGTTTGATTCATCTGATGCGTTTTGTTTACTTACTAAGGTAAACTGAGTAAAAATTTTGGGTTAGATTTAAGACCACGGTGTGGTACCGTCGCCAAGTTTGCGAACTTACGCCAACCTGTGAAATCTAACACCAAATCTGGCGACCGTATCATGTTTTAAGACTAACCAAATTTTGCTTAGAGGGGCTATTCTGATTAATACAGTAATAGGAAATCTTTTGTCTGTCTACGCACGTTAGTAATAATACAAAGAAATTCAGCAATTTCTCTTAAATTTTTCTGTCTAATTATCTGTGTAATTATTTGAAACAGCTTTGATATACGCATCACTGGCGATAATCTTGTATTGGCGACTATTTCCCGCCTAACCGAACATCTTATCGTTAAGTCGCCAAAACAAAGTATCGCCAATGGGGTCCTATATTGGAGTTGCTGAAAAAAGTCGCCAAAACAAAAATATCGCCAGTGATGCCGTATATGTATCAAAGCTTTACCAATTATTTAGACTGAAACGTTTCAATGCGTTCTTGTACTTAAAAAAGAATTGTTTGCTTGAAAAATGTAATTACACTTACTACTCCTGTTAGTTTTCTTGCAAAATCTTTGGTCCATGAAATGACTATTTTCGGAGAGATCTTTATAAGTGGCCATGCCTTGTACTCTGAAATGTATTAAAATCTATGAAAAATGCATGCAATTTATTTTATGATAACATATTGGATGCACACTTTTAGCTAAAAAGATTGTTTGTGATGTCTTTCAAAGACATGAATTTTCCTTAGTTTTTTATAGGAGTTGAATATTCTGAATAGTATTTTAATATTTTTGTAGGAACAACTTTGATATAAGGCATCACTGGCGATATTTTGTAATTTCGGCGACTTTTGTATTGCGTAACCAAACATGGCGTCGATTGTGTTGCCTAAACAAACATGGCGACTGTTTTGTTGCATATTGTTCTCTTGCGAACGCGTTCCGGGCAAATTTTTTAAACTTTAAAAAACATCAGCGGCTTTTCTTTCAGCAAAGCGGGAACCTCGTAACTTCCCTTTTTTATTGAATGTTAGGAATCTAGCTTATTTTTTTTTACTTCCGACCTGGAAAATGGCGTGTTTCGGCGCCAAACGTAAAAAGTCGCCAAAGTCGCCGAAATCACAAAATATCGCCAGTGATGTCGTATATCAAAGCTGTACCTTCTTGGATAACTTTTATTAAGATGTGAAGACGTATTTTCTTGAAAGTTTGATTTTGGGAAAAAATAAATGAAGGTATCAAGTATTAATGCTTTTGAAGTACATTTTTATACAACAGAAGAAATGCAAAATTATTTAAAGATTAAGAAAATGCAATTAATTAATCGTTAAAAGATTTACGACTATCATGAACTACTGAAATCATTTACCTTTTGGATCATATATGTATATCACGCCAAAAACGTTGAATTATGCATACTATTAGTGCATTTATTGCGCAATCTATAGTTCTTATTAACTTTAGCTACGAATTTCTTGAAAATTTAAATAGCCGTCGGGGAAACAATTTATAAATCCAGTTTTTATTCAAAAGTTTTTTTAGCCTAAATAATCGTCAAATGTACCAAATGAGCTGCTATTATATGATATGGCACAGATGATTACCAAGAAAAACAATATTTTGAGTTTTAATGTAACTCTAATGAAATTTGAATTTTGTGTTGAGAAGCAAAACATGTTTTTATCAGAATTGCATATTATTTATTATTTTTATTTTTTATTAAAAATTGACAGATAAAAGATATTCCTCTTACAAAAGAAAAGGCACAAAATATATTCTTCTTCAAAATTAAGTCTATTTTAGTAAAAATAAATTCAGATACATAATCATGTTGAAATTCATTTTTTTATCAGTTTTTCCATATTTTTATTTTCTAGCTTTCACATCAAATTAGATTTCAAAGATATCTAACTTAATTTTTGAGTTAAATTTATGATTCATAGCTTAATTTCAAATAAAAAATTGTCTTGTTAGAGAATATATAATATTATTTTTTGCATTGGTCTTGTAAATGCCGGTGATCGATAATGAACTTACTCGTGCAACTCAACTCTGAACCATGCAGACGATATTAAATCTTTGATTTTCGTTCATTATATGTTTATTGATTTTCCTTTATTATAAAACGATTTAGAAAATAACCAACAAGGTACTTTATGAGATTCCAACCAGCTATTTATTAACCACTTTTCACCCTCTCATCCCTGATGATGGTTTTCGCACTATGAGATTAATGTTTCAAAGTGTTTCACAAATACAGTGTGTCCACACTTATCGTGGTCCAATAGCTAATTTCTAAACCGTTAGAGATAGACATATAGTTCCAATTGGAAAAGCGCTTTAAATGAAGGGAAGGATTATATTTTATGTTTTTTGAGTCACTAAATATATTTCTGAAAAAAATACGAATTCTAACTTTATATACGGCCCCCCCGGTCCTATCAGTCATATTTAGTAAAATATTCTTGACACTCTATCATTTTAAACAAAAAAGTCCCTCTCTTCTGCGACTAAAACTGACCGAGTTCTGGAGCTTTGAATTTCATGATTTTTAACCAATCAGAGGCCTCGTCGAGCAAGTGCTGCACATTGATTGGTGGATCGTCTTCAAGACTGATATTGAAATGGTGTAAAGTGGTCTAAGTCAGCGATATTCAAAGCTTCATAATTCGGCCAGTTTTAGTCGAGAAAAAATGGGACTTTTTTTGTTTAAAATGTTAGAGCCTCAAGAATATTTGACTAAATATAGTGGATAAGATCGGGGGAATGTATAAAAAGTTAGATTTCGTAACTTTTTCAGGAATATATTTATTCACATAAAAACATATATTATAATTCGTCCCTTCATTTAAATCATATTTTCGATTGGAACTATATGCCTATCTCTAACGGTTTAGAAATTAGCTATTGGACCACGATAAGTGTGGACACCCTGCATAGTTTGCCAAAGCATAGAATTGTTTTTTCACAACTGCCCCTAGTTTAATAAGATAATCTGAAAAACTTGTTATTTTGATTTAAATCGTTATTAAACTACTCCTTACCTGTAGCAATATTATTGAACAGAAGAGAATTAATGCATATTAAGCTCTACACAATAAAAGGAATTTGATTCCCCCCAGAAAAGTGCAAATATGTGTAGTACTATTATAGAACCACAAATATAAGTGGATAAATATAGATTTGAAAACTAATGATAAGCTCCATATGTGATACCAAATGGCTGGTAAATGCTACAAGAATTTAAATCCCAAAGCCGCAAAGCCCACTAATTGTAGCCTTATTAACTACCACTATTGGTCATAAGTCCCATTTTATAGATAGCCTGGCCCATTGGTCCCAAGCACAGCTTAGGGCGCTGAAATGTCCCGTTTCCAGAACGAGATGCCCACGATAGCAATTTGAAACAAAAAGGTGCAAAAATTTAAAAAATCCGACTGTAATGTCTAGTAGCGTAGAAAATGTAGAAATAGTCAGAGATCTGGAAGAGAGAGGATACAGAATTGAAAGAATAACTCAGATGAGAAATTTTAGAGAAAAATCCTACTCCCCCTCTTTCCGACCGAGGTAAAGAAAATTGGTAATTATTCCAACATCTACAACATTCAGCATATTTACGCCCAGGGCCGGATTGGGCCCTGCAGGGGGCCCTTAGGCAATGCTAGTTTCGAGGCCCCTTTCCCTTCCCCAATTTACGAAACAAGAATTTTTTATTGATTTTAATTTATCTCTATACATGCAAGTTTTTAAGTAACACGTATAATGACAAACTGAAATAATAAATCACTTCATTTGCGGATCATAAATTTAACATTTAAAAATTTACAAAACATTTTTGACAGTATCTTAATATTTTAATACATAGATTTCCAGAGCTGTTGACTTGTGAATTAGTCAACCAACTGTGAAAATAATTGGGCCCCATTGATCTGTAAACAAAGTTTAAAACATGGAAAAAAAATTCTATGAATAACGTTCTGAAATTTAAGCAGTGCTTAATTTTAATTTGAATATGCTTGAGTACACGGACCTCGTAAATTAAATGTAGGCACCAGAATTAGATTACCCTAAAAATAGCATGTCCACAAAAGTTGTGGGTCCACAAGGAAATTGCCTTCTTTGCATATTTCGTATTCTAGTCCTGTTCGCTACCTCAATGCAAAGATAGAAACTTACAGGAAGAGAAATAAAGCAACTATATGTTTCAACTGCTCTGGGTACTTTTACTCAGGAAGGAGTTGTCACATGAGCCCTAGGTGCATCAAATGCAACGGCCGGCACGCAACCAAGGAATGCAGCATCAGAGAGAAAATTGAAAACACTGTCTGCATTTACTGTGGAGAAAAGGGACACCTATCTGCATGGAGAGGGTGCAAAGCCCTACTGAGCACTCAAACAACAAAATAAAAGAAGCCATATGCCCAGGCAGCTGCACCGAAACCGAAAGTATCCGAGAAGAAAAAAGCACCAATCTTGGAAACACACAGCCCGGATCTAAATGTCCTCAGTGAACCCACAGAAGACCTAAGAAATATCAAGAACCTTTTACAAGAATTCCCCAGAGTAGTGGAAGCGGCACGTCTATGCAAAAAAAGGCCAGAACAAGAGAAGAAAAAGCTCCCATCTTAATCAACACCCTGTTGGGAACCCAGTAAAGACTTTCTTCCTCACCCCAGCACCGAACATGTTCATCGTTTTACCATCCCCGACCACTACTCCAAAGCATGAAACGAAGTCCACCAGTTGTCTCCCTAGTCAGACAAGGTCTCTACTACCCGGGACCGATCCTCGGATTCCAACATTCAGGTTCATATCACGACAGACGTGTTGAAAGATTGTACATGTCATGCTTCGGAGATTGTGGTGCGTGTAGATCGAGCGCTCCGTTGAATTCCCCATCAATGGTGAGGGGCGATGACGGGGCATGTGCAATGTGACCATACGTCCTGTTTTTAGATAGCTTGCCCCGTTGTCCCGAAGCACAGCTGTGGGACGCTGAAATGTCCCGTTTTCAGGAAGAGAGCAACCCGCGACAGCAATTCCTAACAAAAAGGCGGCAGAAATAATAATAAAAAATCCGACTTTAATGTCTAGTAGCCGAGACCTTGCTACCAAATAATAACGCCCCTATGTTACTGTAGAACTCGGATATATTCTCTTTGAATGTCACCCTACATTAACATTACTATATAATAAGACCTTATGGAAGTACCTGTATTAAAGAACTGACATTTAATCTGATTTAAGTTTAAACTACATAAAGTCTTTTTTGGGAAGAACCTTGAAATCTCGAACCTTCATCAGATCAAAATAATAACACCTGAACCGGCACCACATTCTCCAACTTCTACACCACATTTGTTTTGTTTAGTTATATTTACGTCCCAGTTTGGCTCAACAGGAAGGCTACCTGGGGATGGATCTTGCAATTTTGAACCAAGGTCAAATGACGAGGACGACATCCGAGTTGGCATCCCCATCCTTCCAAACGTTAACGCAACATCAGAGTGAGGATGTTTGATCCTCGACGTCAGATTTATCGTGCACCAAGCCCATACAAAGTGGATATTCAGCGGAATCGAGCTTCGAACCCGGAACCCGACAGTCCCGAATTCGAAACCTTACCACCAGGACACCACAGCCCAAGGTGGGCATTTGACACTCAACGAATTATTTAATGTATACGAGACATGCATACGCGGTGGGACCCAAACCGAGATTCTGTCACCTGGGCCTGTGTCCTCATGTTTAGTTTAGTTATATTAATGTCCCTTTTTGTAGCAACACGCGGACTATTTTTGGAACGGATCTCGCAATTTTGTATCGTGGTCAGATGACGAGGAAGACTTCTAAGCTTCTCTGGCCTTGTGAAAATACTGAAGATACTCCAACGTTAGAATTCGTGGTTAGAATTCGTTAGAATTACAAAAATTCGTTTTCTTTTCGTGATCCTTGAAGAACTGTATATTTAGCATCAGGGAAAATCCCCAAATTAAAATGGCAACAAATAAACGGTTAAACGAAATTCACATTGAGGTTTACAACATACAACATTATCGCCTACTTTGTCTTTTGTGAAACAAATTGGTTGCCGATGGTAGTTTTGGTGAGTTAAAAAAATTGGAGATTTAGCCGTTGATGAATAATTTCTTTCCATAATACATCCGTTTTGGTTTTTGAAATTGCGATAATTCGATGCACGTACCGGCAAACCAGTTAACCCCTTAACAGTTTCCTTTTCTTTTGTATCTAATAAGATGGTCCCTTCTGTTTTGGAAAGAGGCTGTCATTTTCATTCATCTCGGAAGGCATATAATACTTGAGATGTTTATAGATTCTAAGTAATTTTTGTGTAAAATTATAAAGCTAATTAAACCTCTGGATATCTCTCATATCCTGCGACTTCCACTGGTTGGAAGCTCGTATGTTTTTTGCTGCATCCTGCGATTTTCGCAAGCTAGTGTGCTTACTCAGTACTTTTAGAACGTTAAATCATATCATACAAATAAATCCCGGCATGTAAATAACAATTCGCGGTTAATCTGGAGTCGACGATGCCAAACTGTTCGCCGCCAAGAACGAAGAACATTTGTTTTGGTTGCGCAATGATGTTTTTAACGAATAGCATGTGCGTATGAGAGGAAATTAATCTTTTCATCGGTGTTCTGCACATCAAACTGTATTACGCCTCGTTTCGATTAGACTGTTTTGTTCATCTCTTCGATACGATTGGTCGATTCATTCGAATTTCAATAAAACTCCGTTTAGAATTCTTCAATTTGAATATCGGTTCAGTACTGTGTATGTCATTCTGTTTGTTTCATTTCTCAATGAATAAGCGAAGCTACGACTAATCCACTATGCTGAAAGCGAAGCCGCTGATGTTTTTTTAACTTAAAAAAATTTGCCATGTACACGCTTGAATTGCCGCAGGCATTGCGTGCGGAAATTCTCGTTTTCGGAATTTTTTTTAAAAAACCTAGATTCCTAACATTCAATGTAAAAGTGTAGCTACTAGTTTCCTGCTATGCTGAAAGCGAAGTCGCTGATGCTTTTGAAGTTAAAAAAATTGTCCGGTACACACTTGAAATGCCGCAGGCATTGTGTGCTCAATCTCTCCTTTTCAGGTGACGCATGAGCAAGAGAGCAATAAAAAGCACACTGCACATCCGAAGCAGTTTTTGGCGACGACAAATGAAATTACGCCAAGAAAAATTGGCGAGAAGCAAGTGGGCACCGTAAACTCCAGGTTTACCCAATTCGCTTGGTTCAACGGTATTTAAGACGTTTCATCTAAATAGTAATTCAAAAAAATTATGCAGTCAGAGGGTTAATGATTAAATTTTAGTTTTAAGACTAAAAATGCTGCAATTCGATGAACGAGTATTCTCGGGTTTTTAAGTTAAGCGGTTAAGGATGAAAATGATTGCGACTAATTGAGGATTAAATATGTCGTCTGGGCCAAATATCCTCTCGCCCGTGTGGTGCCAATAAAAGTGTCATTCATGATCATATGACCACGGTTCAAAGTTACGTGATAACCTTAACATTGTGTTATTATCTTATTGTAATTCTGTATTCCAATAAATCTGTGTTGCATATTTTATCTTGTTTAATCTTTTTTCTTTACATAATTCACTGACAAACAGTCCCCTCTCTTGACTCCGTGTTTTTGTAACAAAAATGACTTGTATTTGTATGCCTGCTCTGCCTTTGATGTTTGCAAATGACCTTTCGGTACAACCTGGATATACATAATACTCAGATAATAGGTTGACGTTGACTGATATTTTTACTGCATAAAAGACACTAACTCGAAATTGGCAAAAATTTGAACAACTTCTTATTGTGCGGATCACCAATAAACGAGGATGGATCTAAAAAAGGTTGCAAAGGTAATCAATTATTTATTAACCCTCTGATTGCTTATCCCGCGATTTCCGCAAGTAGGAAATAAATCTATTTTCTGCTGCATCCTGTGATTTTCGCAAGCTAAAATGTTCACTTATTACTGTTGCAAAAGTCTTACTGTGGGTGTATGGTGTAAACAGTCCAACACGCAGGATAATGGAGAATGAAGGTTTATTCACAAATATGCAGGAAAACACGTAGCACAGGTACAGGAAACAATAGTTCTTGCACAGATTACCATTGTAAATAGACAACAATTCACAGGTAAAAACAGTTCAGCACTTTGATATTTAACAACACAAACAGTCAGCAAATAACTAGCAACGACAATAACTGCACTTTCAATAGCGCTCAGCTTACCAGCTCGCACAGCGGACAGGACTCCAAAGACGTTCGCGCTCCAAGGCGATCAACAACAACCTCCGTCGTCCAAGCGCTCTCCTTATATAGTTTTCCCGGGCAGGCCGTGACGTCACATGAATGATCTAGCACATTCGTGGCGTATCTTCTCTCCTAATAGAAATATCGAGAAGATTCCAGCACCTTTGAGATCCCATATTTCTTCGCCAAAGTCGCCAAATTTGTCGCCAAGGTCGGGGAACCAGACGTGGCTGCTGCTAGCCATCAAATACTTATCCCTGTAAAACTCTCTTCCCAACCATAAGACTCACATTGCTGGGAAGCGACTTTCCATGTTTGCAACATTACTATTATAGCATTGAATCATATTATATTAATAAAGTTTTGCATATAAATAAAAATTCATTTAGTTCAACGGTATTAGAACATGTTTGGAAACGTTGCATTTAAATAGTGATTTAAGAAAAATCGACAGTCAGAGGGTTAACAGTAGACAGAAAATACAAAAGGGACTTAAGAGGCATACTTGCCGATCAGTTTCCCCCATAATCACCAAATCTATTTAGACATTTATCTCTGAACACAGGACAAACTTAAGTAACCCGGCTTGATAGAAATCACGTCCTGCTCATTGAGCCAGTTCTTGGCATCTGTTTTCACATCACTGTTTGAAAAGAACCTTGTTCCTGGTAAGTGTTTCGAGTTCAGACTGGATGCAGAATCTAGGCTGTATGGGGGAGGGCTACCGATTTCCCCTTGAACTTTTGCAACAATTCTTGCGTTTTGCGAGTAGTATAGGTATTGCCATGCAGGAGGATGGCACCATCACTCAACATGCCAGGGCGTTTGCGTCGGATGGCTTCACGATGGCCCCGTGACTATTTCCTTTTTCCGAAATTGAAGGAACACTTATTTAGAACAAGGTTCTCTTGAAACAGCTACCGCGAACTGGCTCAATTTGCAGGGACGTGGTATCTACCAAGCCGGGTTAAACAAGTTGGTCCTGCGTTCAGATAAATGCCTAAATAGATTTGGTGATTATGTGGAAAAGTGATCGGCAAGTATGCCTTTTAATTCCCTTCTGTATTTTCTGTCTAGTGTTAATAAAAAAAATTATTGCCCCCCCCGGAAGCTTTTTCTTGGATCCATCTTGGTATAAGTAATAAATATGCAATTCCGAAGACACTGCACTGGATCAAAATATGTAAAATGGATGAGAATATTGCATGAAAGATATACTGACGGAGATTCTGATTCAATAAGTGAACATGAATAAAATATATGTGATCTGTTCTTTGTATGGATGCTTGCTTATGAATAGATTTGCATCCAAATATTCACGATAATTGTTCAAACATTTTAGGTATAAAAATTCAACAACATTTATTAAAACATTAAGAAAGTGGATACTAATGGTACTAGTGTTCCTCAAACATCGATAGACTATCGATACTATCGAAGCCAAGTCGATAGTATCGAGTTTTCGAAACTATCGATAGTATCGCCTGAAATAAAACTATCGATAGTTGGGAAAACTCGACTGCGCTATCGATAGCTTAACTATCGATGTTTAAGGAACACTAAATAGTACACAGAAAGATAAAAATTCAGTTAGCTAGAGCATGACATGACTAGTCCGCTGCCTCATGCATCGCTCGTGTATTGCGCAGCATCGATTCTCTATTTATATAAGTAGTTTCAAGAGTGACGTCATCTGGAGGAATTCAAGATCACCACATAAGGTTTGTCTATTTTACATTTATTTTTCTGCGGTAAATTTTTTTCAACTGGAAACCCTGGGCCTTTGACATGACTGTTACGCATTCCTATATCCCAAATATTTTATCCATTTTCAACTCATTGATGCCCAAGTCACATTTTTACTTTCTCGTACACGAAGTATACAAAGAGAAAGTATTGTAATCGTCAAAAAATTCGAACTCGAGATTTTGACGAATCTCCACGTTTTAGACCTCCCCGAGTCCGAAAAACACAATTTTGGAATCATGTCTGTCTGTCTGTGAACACGATAACTGGAAAACCATTAGAGCTACGGGAATGAAATTTGGTATGTGGTCTTTAAACATAATTTGTAGGTTTCTATCAAATTTTGGACAAAATCCGTCAACGGGAAGTCTGTCTGTTTGTATGTCCGCGGTCATGTGAACACTATAACTCAAAAACTTGAATAGCTAGATGTATAAAATTTGGTACAAAGTTTTATTATCATTATAGCCAAATGAGTAATAATAACAAGTGATCCTGTTATTTATAACAGATTAATGTTTTAAGACGCATTTTACGACCATCTTCTTAAACTTGGCGCCATTTTACTGACTTGGCGAATTTATCTCGCTTGCATTCTTGACCCTTTCGTATTGCAGCGTTCTATTAAGACAATGTCAATAACATTCGTGGCACTCCGCAATTTGTAAAAGATGGGGGGGGGGAGGTCGTATAGGATAACTTTGTTAGAAAGTATGTGAGAAAGTTCAGGGGAGATCACTCCTGCTGGTTTAAATAATACTTTGTATTAGCTGATCCCGAGCAGAGGATCGGCGCTTGGTTATACGCATACCAGGATTTTCATGACGCTTCTAGACTGGTAATTTAGCTCTCCAAGAAAATTCGCCAAGATAAAAAATAAACACGCCAAGTGGTGTGTGTATAACAGAAAAGTACTGAAAATACAATGTTCATAATAGTAAGTTCCGTAATGCTCATCTGAATTTCTGAATTGACACGATTTTATCTTCGCTGACTTAATCCATTTTGATGTTGATATAAACATTCTCTGGCTCGCCTAAGCCCATCGGCTTCATTTCTAACTGATCTGTTTTGAATATTTTCATAAAAAGTTTCATTATAAGAAATATTGTGAATTATTCATCTTAAGCTCTTTTTTTCTAAGAAAAAGTTATTTTACACCAGAACGAATATATTAACAGGCTATGACTATGAAGTTATGCCAAACATGGAGGAAGCTAACGGCTTTGTTTAGTAAACAAACCGATCGTTGCCATCAGCATAAGATAAATTAACTTCTTTTCTGTGCCACATATGTTATCGTTATATATATATATATATATATATATATATATATATATATATAATATTAAAACCGATCATTGCCATCAGCATAAGATAAATTAACTTCTTTTCTGTGCCAAGTACGCTAGCGTTTTATATATATAGATACTAATATTAAATGTCCTGAAACCAAATGGAAAAATCCTACCTGAGAAGTTTGTTTTATTGTCCTCCTAAGTCTAGCGTCCCTATTTAGACAACGTCCAATTTGCAAAAAAAAACTCTCAAAATCTAAAATTATGTGCAATTCCCCCCAAAAAACATTTTTGTAATTGATTTTAGTGATATACTTGATAAATGCAAGTAAATTAATTGATAAATAATTGAAAAAACTTGTCCTTTGCTTTTTAACATTGCAAAAAACTACTTTCCGGCTCCGACTTGAAAGTAAAAAGGGTGCATTATCAACCGAACTATCGCTTGATATGTGCTGCATTCGATCGAATATAAAAGAAACGAATGCTTTTTCTGTAGAATTTATGTTGAAAAAATAATTCCTGCGAGTTTATGATACAACTTTAGGAGTGTCTCTAAAACGAGACACTAGGCAGTAATGGGTTAAAGACATCTTTCTAATCTTCGAGCCACATTAAATTTTTTAGTTCAAAATTATACTACAGTACAATCTCGAAAATCCGGACTACTGGGGGGTTTAGAAGATCCGGATTGCGGAAATTTCCGGATTTTAGATATCTTAGTATCTAATTAGATAATTTAATATTAGTATCTATATATATATAAAACGATAACGTATGTGGCACAGAAAAGAAGTTAATTTTTCTTATACTTATTACCAATAGAGATGTCAAAGCTCTGATGTCACAGTGTAGGTAAGTTACGTCACAATTATGCGCGCATGTGCAGACGTCTTCAGAACAAACCCGGGAGTCGCAAGACAACGGCAAATGTTTGCCTTGGTAACACTTCTGACGTTTGCGCATGCGCAACCAATCGAGACGTATGCTGATCTACACGTTAACATCAATTCCAACAAGTCCATATAAAAACATGTTTTAAACAATAAAAACTAGTTTTATACAATAAAAACACGTTTTAAACAATAAAAACATAAACAGACATTAAAAAATGATACAAAGACAAAAAAAAAATAGTTTAAAATCAATAGAATAACTGGAATTTCCGAATTTTGCCTCAAGCGTCCTAGTTTAAAATTTATTTAGGTAATTTTTTTCTCGTCACGAGTTGAGAAAAATCGTCCGGTTTTCGGAGGTTTCCGGATTTTAGAAGTCCGAATTTCCGAGGTTGGACTGTACTTATGAAATAACATAATAAAGCATACAAAAATATTCCATTTCTTGAAATCATTTGAAATACCTAAAAGAATTTCTTCGTTCGTGTTTTTATCCGTGAATAGGTTTGAAGGATAATTGAAGTAGAGAGATCTTTTTTAAATCTCTTTCAGTGTAAATCAAGTATAAAGGCAAGAGACTACAAGGTCTACAAAAGAAAAAAAATGTATCGCTCAATACTTCTAATGTAACGAATGTAAATTTTAAAAACATTTTATATAGCCCTTTGGAAATAATACTGAAAATTGTGTAAATATGTGGTTGTTATTTCTTCCGTACATGCTCCCTCTGTTGGGCTGAGACCTAAACCAGAGCCTATTTTGGTCCTATGGGAAATGTGGACCTGCTTTCGTTTTCAGAAAAACGAATGGGAAGTGTTAAAGGGGAAACCAATCTTAACATGCGGTTGTCAGTGACTTTGGCGAGAGGGTAAACAATAGGCTACTGATGTCAGATTTATGCAGGGTGTGTCCACACTTACATAGTTGCAATAGCTAATTTCTAAACCTTAAGATAGACATATAGTTCCAATTGGAAAAAATGTTTTAAATGAAGGAAGAATTAATAATATATGTTTGTTGAGCGAATAATAATGTATTCCTGAAAAAAATTTACGAATTCTAACTTTTATCCGGTCCCCAGTCTACCAAGTCATATTAGTAAAATATTCTTGACATTCACATTTTAAACAAAAGACCCCTCTTCTGGGATAAAACTAGAGCGAGTTCTGGAGCTAGAATTTCATGATTTTTACCAATCAGCGACTTCGTCGAGCAGGTCTGTACAATGATTGGTGGATCGTCTTTCAAGACGCTGATTGAGAATGTGTAAAGAGTGGTCTAAGAATTCAGCGATGATTCAAAGCTCCATAACTCCGGATCGAGTTTTGGTCAAAAGGTGGAACTTTTTGTTTAAAATATTAGAGTATCAAAAATTACTAAATAATGTCGTAAATTCAGGGACTATAAGTTAGAATTCGTAACGAGCAGATATATTATTCACTCAACAAACATATTATAATTCTTCCACTTCTTAAAATATTTTCCAAGTAATATATATTTCTCAAATCCCATCTCAACAAACATATATTATAATTCTTCCCTTCATTTAAAACATTTTTCCAATTGGAACTATATGTCTATAGGTCCCCCGGTCCTATCAGTCATATTTAGTAAAATATTTTTGACACTCTAATATTTTAAACAAAAAAAGTTCCACTCTTTTGCGACTAAAACTGACCGAGTTATGAAGCTTTTAATATCCCTAACTTAGATCACTTTACACCATTTCAATAGCCGTCTGGAAGACGATCCGCCAATCAATCCGAAACACTTGTTCGACGAGGCCGCTGATTGGTTAAAAATCATGAGATTCGAAGCTCCAGAACTAGCTCAGTTTTAGTCGCAGAAGAGTGGGGCTTTTTTTGTTTAAAATGTTAGATTGTCAAATATATTTTACTAAATATGACTGATAGGACCGGGGGACCGTATAAAAAGTAAGAATTCGTATTTTTTTCAGACTGGTTTTCCCCCTTTTTGTATTTTTTCAGAGATATATTTAGTAACTCAAAAAACATATATTATTATTCTTCCCTTCATTTAAAGCATTTTTCCAATTGGAACTATATGTCTATCTCTAACGATTTAGAAATTAGCTATTGGACCACGATAACTGTGGACATGCATATTTACGGTTTAGTTTAATTATATTAACATCCCGTTTTGAAGCAAAGCGAGGGCTATTTTGGGACGGGCCTCGTAATTTTGAACCTGAGCTGGCAGCCCCCTCTCCAAACTTCCACACCGCACCAACGGGAGGACGTTTGGCCACTACGTATGATTTAGCGTGCTACAGGCCCCATACACGGCGGATCTTCGGTGGAATCGGGTTTCGGGCCTGGAGCCCTCCGACCCCAAGGCCGAGACCCTACCACTAGGCCACCGCGGCTCCCTGCATATTTACGGATCCTACATAGTAGGGAATGAGGTCGCTGCTTATTGGCTCTCAGCGTCACGTGATTTGGCTTGCTTCTAAATGATGTGATAGCACTCCGCTTCGGCGGGATCGTAATTATTATTTTGTCTTCTGCTATCGCATCATGGAAAAATCAAAACCACCTTCAAATTATGATTATTTGGATGCTTCTCAAGAGAATGATGAATACATTTTTAGAATGAAATAAAGAACGAACCTTCAGCATTAGTAAGTACCGTTTAGTTTCACGACGCCATTTAGAAGTAAGCCAAGTCACGTGACGCTGAGAGCCAATGAGAAGCGACCTCATTCCCTACAATGTAGGATCCGTAAATATGCTGTGGAATACCCTGTACACATTTTGCAATATTTAATACATTATAATTTTCGCTATAGTTGTGTATATTTTGTGCAATAAACATAGGTTTTGCTATTACAATGCGTTTCTCTAAATGAACCTCCACGAATCCATCGTTTTCGTTTATCCGGTATGATATCCTCTGGACTGATATTGGCCGGATTACTGAGAGGCTATTGTATTGCAGACAGTAAATACCGTTGTGGCGATTTTGTCGACTTGGCGCCAAATGCTAGATTGGGAAACGCGAGGTCTCAAGACTTGGCGAAGCTTGGTTTTCGAGATAAGGGAAAATTTCCAGAAATTTTGATCCATCACCTTGCCCAGACTATATTATGATGACAATTGCTCTGGAGTTTAGCTTTAGAGTTGGCCGAGATATTGAACGCGGTGAATCCCAGTGAGCTCTGCGATATATTGTATATTTCGTAGTTCTATTATGTTTGAGCTACGTTTCAAAAGAAAACTTTTATATACTAGTGCTATACTATACTCCCGAACACTAGTGCTATTTTTACGAAAATGCATGTAAATATTGCTTACATCACACAATAGGATTGATGAAAGTTTCAAACCATTATCATATTTCTGTGAAGCGGGGTGAGCCAAAATCCTCTTTCGATTTCATCAATTTCTGGTCAGTCCCATAAATGCCTTCATGACCGAATCTTCAATGCAAATTGCGAGTTAAAACTTATTCTTTAGCATAATGTGTCGAAGTTCGAGGAAAATTCATCCAGCCTTTCGGGAGACACTCGAAAAAAATGATTACTTTTTTATTTTAAATTACTTTAAATGCCATCTGCTGCCTGCAGGTGGCGTTTGCGCATCTATTTTCCTATGTGATTTTAAAGGTTATCGAGTGCCTGACCGAATCTTAACTCTTTCGCTACTAATATTTTTTTCTGAGAAAAAAAAATTAAATAAGTTCTTTAATATATCAACTAAATACAAATATCGATAATATGCTGAAAAATAAAAAGAAATCACCAAGGGGTGGAGGGATCAGTGGGACATATGTGTACCATTGGTATGTTTTAGTAAGACACATATGTCCCAGTGGTACACTGAATTGCCGGTGTTAATAAGGGATACCAATGGGACATGCATCCATATTAATACAACGCAAATTTATCCCATAGTGTCATTTGAAATTGCCCGTGGGACATATATGGCCCGGTTGTAGCGGAAAGGTTAAAGTTTGCCCATGCTTTTTTGAAACACCCTGTATAAGCGTACATCTTCACGTATTTGAATTTGTGGTAGTTTACTATAAATGCAAATAAATTATTACAACTGCAAATTAAATTATTTTAACTCTTTAATCCCGAGGCGACTTTTGGCAAAACTTTACTCTACGGTGCCCACTTGCTTCTCGCCAATTTTTCTTGGCGCATTTTCATTTGCTGTCACCAAATATTGTTTTGGATGCGCAGTGCGCCTTTCATCTTTCTACTGCACATACTTCATTTGAAAAGGAGAGATTGAGCACGGAATGCCTTCGGCATTTCAAGCGTGTACCGGGCAATTTTTTTAACTTAAAAATACATCAGCAGCTTCGCTTTCTGCAAAGCGGGACACTAGTAGCTTCGCTTATTCATTTAGAAGCGAAAATAAAAAATAAGATACACAGTTCTGAACCTAAAGTGAATGAAAATGTTCAAAAACGAGAAGAGTGTAGTTAAAACTTCACATACCTATTTTAATTGCTCAATTGCTGTTTACACTTAGGGCACTGGTATCCGCTTGCTATCAATCCCTGATCCACACATCACTGGAAAACAACTGATGGTAGGTCGAAAGGCAACCGATATTCCCAGAATTCGGAGCCATAATCAACAACAGCTGTACGAAGCGCACGTAACGAAATGATAAAATCAGACAAAAATCAAACCGAAGAACTCCAAACTATTTTTTAATCAAATTCGATTGAATCGACCAATCACTTGAAACAGATCAACGGAACAATCTTATATTACCGTTGGTTTTCAAAGAAACGAAACCAGTAATATATCTAATAAAACAGAGTAACCCAATTAGTTTACTTAATTTATATTTAAATGCATTCATGACAATGACAAGATAATTGACGACGACTAATAATAGATAAAATAGACATCTTTATTCGATGATAAAAATATAAGCATATATAAATACAACCGATTTAATCTTAATCCTCGATTAAACATACTTAGGAAATAGAATTAGCCGGGGTCAGCAGAAGGGCGACAATAATAGTAGTTCGTCATTTCTAATAATACTACTACACATTGCTGTTACCTACGTTATCACAATTCTAACCGTATTTATATTGGTAAAAGATTTGACGTTCATAGAAGCTATTTAGCATAAACCCAAACTGGTTTGCTTTACTGACTGATTAATGTTAGATCTCGTCTAACAATAACCATGATTCGAAAAAAGGTTGATCAAAAAGAGCATTTTGGCAATCAGTATTTGTAGCAAAGCTAACACAAACCAATCAAAACGAATCATAATATCGTGCCATGTGCAAAACACCGATGAGAAGATCAATTTCCACTCATGCGCACATCTCACTCTTTAAAATCATCATTGCGCAACCAAAACAAATGTTCTCTCATGTCCATTCTTGGCGGCAAAGAATTGGCGATCCTAACAGGAACGACGGGGCACCGTAGAGTCAATAATAACCATGGGTGGCACCTGCTATTACCTTCCCTTAAGGCACACGGATATGGCCTGTGTTTGGCAAGGATAATTGGTCCTACAAACCGAGCTCATCTCCTAAGTGATCTCAGAACCTCCCCTCCCCTCAAAAGAAGCCAACTGCCTTGGACCGACCTTCGTAGCTCTTAAGGGGAAATTTTTAGACCGCCCGGGTCCACCTCGCTCGGTTTGAGAGGGTTAATCTAAGAAACCTGCGTCATCATTTGCACCTCCTTTTGGAAGTGAAAGACTGTACTCGACGCAACAATGCACATAAAGCTACACTACATGGTGCTTAATTGCACTTTTGTCCGTAATAAGGTAAACAAATAACTTTTGAGAAGCTTATAAAATCAATTATTATCAATCGTGGAGAATTGCTAGCTTAATTTATTTCAACAGAAACAAAAACATCCTTAATTTTTATCTACATTGATTTCAGAAAGTTCTGTGCCATTCCTCTGCCTGGTTTTTCCATCGCAACTACTAAATGGCGGCACCTCCGAAAAAGGTGGCTCATTATTATCACCAGCATATCCCTTGTTCTGTACTTTTATTTCTCTCACACGTTTAGGACAAGCATCAACGACATCACCAGTTGAATCTGTACCGTTGTCCATTTATGGAGTTGGGAATGGCCTCTGACTCCTTTATGATAAGTTTGATATTTTCTAGGAAATAAAAACAAAATTTAAGTGTCAAATTTGTCCTTTATAAAAATTTTCACACATGGAAATATTTTAAGCACTTTTTAAATATATATGAGTGCCAGAGACAGTATATTTTCTAACCAGGAGAATTTCTTAATGGTATATTTGGGTACTTCCTTGTTATAGCGGCACCCGAGATTTGATCGTCAAGCAACCGAGAAATATCGCCAACATGGTGGTAAAATCTCGCCAAAACGTTTGCAGTTCTAAAAAAATAGCACGTGTTCTTATATTAGCATCGTGTTACTTTTTGCTAACTTTCTCTAATTCGCATTTGTTTTTTAAGAATATTCCTTGTTAAGGGGCCGCTAAGTGGGCACCGGGCAGATTTTTTTTAAATTTAAAAACATCCTAATGCTTTGCTAACCCTGAGAGCCGGAACTAGAATTTAAGAGCTTGGAGAAGTCATAGCTGCGATCTTGGCGTAATCTGAAGTTCGCCAATTAAGCTCTGGGTTCGCTCTAACAAGGAAGTGCCGATATTTGATTTTTACAAAGCAAGTCGTTTTCAGGTCTATTGTATGCTGAAAAATATTTTCTATTTACAAAGATATTCCTGCAGTTCATCTGTTTTGTGAAGTACATATAACCTTTACGGATTAAAGTTAAGTTCAAGGTACTGAGCCGTTTCTCCACACTTTGGATCGCCAACTTTTTGACGCCAAGAGGAAGACGATTTAGCGATGTGTTTACATTTGTTTCGATTGCGCAGTGACGTTCAAATTAGTGTCTGGCGTGCGCATCATTAAATTGGAGTTCTGCGCTTCGAAACTTCGTCTTGATTGGTCAGCTATGCGCCAATTTAAAATTTTATTGGACGATTTGGTACTTACATATTAACGCCACCGAAGCTGAAGTTGCGCTAATGCGCCAAGATTGCCGGCACCTAAAAACCGCCAAATTTGTAGGCGACCGCCAAATCTGTAGCTGCGGTGACGTTAATACGCCACCGCAGCTAGAGATTTGGCGGTTTTTAAGTGCCGCCAATCTTGGCGCATTGGCGCAACTTCAGCTTCGGTGGCGTTAATACGTAAGTACCGACGATTTAATAGAATTTGCATAATATTTCGTTTGGAATTTAACGGTTTTAATTTTGACAGTTTAAAGAATTTTTTAAAAGAAGGTAGATTCCTATCATTCAATGAAGAAGCGAAGTTAATAGTCTCCGGCTTTGGTGAAAGCGAAGCCGCTGATGTTTTTTTAAATTAAACAAATTTGCCCTGTTCGAGTACACAAGAGAACAATAAAATCTTCACTGCTCACCCAAAACAAATGTCCTTACATCGCCAAACCATCTTGCCCTTGGCGAAAAAAAGTTGGCGATGCAAAGCGAAGAGGAATAGCTCCGTACCTTAAACTTAACTTTTACCAATTTACGTATACCCCTCGGATATAAATCGCCGCTTAACAAGCAACACACCACCTATCTTAATTTTGAAATTAATTTTTCAGGACTAATAACGGATATTTTTGAAATTTTTTTCACATCTGGTAGGAAATTTCAGTCTTATGTTCATATCACATCTTAAGGCAAATTTGCATTTACAAAGAGGTGTAATTTAATAGCAAAGTCACACAAGTACTGCAGGTATTAACAAAACAGCCACGTAGACAATAATACGCTAGAAAACAATGGGCAATACAAGACCCAACGCAAAACGAAGCACAGGAAATATAAAGAACCCACAAAGAATGCAAAACAATCAATACACAGGCATAACACAAAGAATACAAACCAAACAGTACATAATAACAAAGAGATATATCAGAGGGGGGAAATGAAAATTTCTGAGAAGATAATTTAAATCATGTTTAAAAATTGCATCATGAAATTTCAAACATCAAGCTCAAATTCCAGTTTATACTTCGTAAGACAGACACTGCAGATATAAGTAGGAGACAGTAAAGGAAGCAAGTTTTTAAAAATTGAAGAAGTTTGAGAACAACTTAAATAAAATCGATGTAGCAGAATGAAAAACACATCGGCATTTGTAATCTTCATTATATGTTTGTTTAAAGTACTCATTAATTTGCTCTAGTATTTGTCATACTGAAAGAGAAAATTAATCCGATTATGAAAAAAATTATGAAATTTTCGGTTAAGAAAAAGCTATATTCAAGACATTTAATGTACATAGTTTTGGTTGTATTACGTTTCTACGCTAAACAAAGACAATTTCCAAAGTTTGTTTTGGAATCTTACCTTCAAATAATATTCTGTTTTAAAGTATGCCTATTACGATGTCCAAAAATTATTTTAATAATAAAACAAAATGATAAAATACACAAGAAACAAAACTTGATACAGTAACGACGGTAAGTAAAATACGATCACAATATACCGACACCAACCAAATGTTCTTTTATAAAAACACAAGACAGAAAGTTACACAGTTGCAGTGAAAAAAAATAACTGCAATAATTTCGCATATTTACGGATCCTACATAGTAGGGAATGAGGACGCTTCTCATTGGTTCTCAGTGTCACGTGACTTGGCTTACTTTTAAATGACGTCATAGCTCCACTCTGCATAAAAACCAATCCCACTATAAGCGCCTATGGGAATGTCTTTTACCACGCCAAGTTGATCATTGTGCCCGCTAGGGTTTCCATGTTTACTTTGATTAGCGCGAAACTGAGTTTTTTCTTCTACGTGTTTTGAAAACCTTCCATCTTTATTTACAATTAACAACTAATAGCAAATTATTTTCAACTTTAAGACACTCAAGAAGGAATTCTTTCTACTTAATACATACCACACACATACATACACAAAAAAAGCTACAAAATAGAAATGTTTACATCCTTATAACAGATTGCATCTCTCGGTCGTCGTCGAATTAGAAAAACTTTACAAAGCATTTCTCGCCAAAAAAAAGCGAAATATCGCCAAATATTGGGATCGAAAACACTCCCCATAGGCGTCTATAGTGGGATTGGTTTTTAAGCCTCCACTCTTAGACGAGATTTTTATTATTTATCCTCTATCGCATCATGAAGAGATCAAACTCTCTTCTAATTATGGTTATGACATGATGAATGCATTTTTAGAATAAAACGAATAAAGGACGAACCTTCAGCACTGGTAAGTACTGTCTAGTTTTACGACGTCATTTAGAAGCAAGTCAAGTCAAGTCACGTGACATTGAGAACCAATGAGAAGCGTCCTCATTCCCTACTATGTAGGATCCGCAAATATGCAATAATTTCACGTAGTTAAAGGAAATCTGTTGCCAACTACAATAACTAAAGCAGAAAGAAATTTAAAATGCAAATGAAGGAATTACTGCAGCCCATGGAGACAAGTGGATTACAAAATTTGAGACTTTGCTCGCGTAGTATATCTTAAATGATGTTAATTACCTTAAATTAAAACATAGGATATTCTGTTAATCCCATAAGAGTCGCATTTTCTTTGCTATGTAGTAAGATGAACTTTTGGCGGCGATATTTCAATAATAAATGAGTGGCTTGACGCTAGTGCCGCCACACCATCCCCCTTCCTGGGAAAAAAAATTGGATCTATAAATTTTAAGACACAAAATCTCGATACTTAACCGGGAAATGGACTCGCCGACCAGTACGTGTAAGTATAGGTGATATTTCAGGCAAAGGCATAGCTGATTTTGGTTATGACATGGTGAATTAAGTATCCAGGAGAGTCAAATTTACTTTCAGAAGAGTTAACATTGTCCAACAAAAGATGAGCTGGCTTAAGTCTATCACGTCCGGGTCACCACTTTGGCGGCGGGATAGAGTGCTGGGTGTATGGTTGCAATAAAATGATGATTTAAATTATATAAATTTAATTTACATTATTTACACTACTTATTTATATGACGAAAACTTATGCGAACAACATCGCATCGCGCGGATACAATCTGGAATTATAACAATGTTGCCAGATACAAAAGATACATTTCACATTTCAATAATAAATGAGTGGCTTGACGCTAGTGCCGCCACAACCTGTCTTGTTTTGGAAAGGAGCTGTCGTTTCCATTCATCTAAGAAGGCATAGAATACTCGAGATGCCTATGGATTCTACGTAATTTTTGTGACAAATTATAAAGCTAATTAATGATTAAATTTTAGTTTATAAACCGAAAAATGCGATAATTCGATGCACGTCAATATGATGAGCGCGTCCGTTAAGGAGTTAAAATCAAAAACTAGTATAATATGTTTCAGAATGTTAACCCAATAAAGCATCTCGAAAAGCTACAGTTACAGAATTTTATGACATTTTTATTTAAATATCAAATTAAGTAAGGAATTATTCAAAAGTGAAATAGGGATAGAATCTGCTTCAGCAACATTTCTGAAAACTATTAATAATATAATAGCCCAGATCTTTCGGTAACGCTCGGCAGTAGGGGAAAGAGCTTTGCTCCCCCTATCGCCAGCGCACTTTAAAGCCTCAAATGAATGACATGCCTGGATTTTTCCGATTAAAATGGGTGGAAAAAAACGGTCTTAGGAGAAATGGCATGGTTAGCCTTCAAGTGAATTTTGTGCTTAAGAATCGGAGAATTACCCTAGCGCCAACAGCTTCCATTATATCGGTGCCAACGTAATACCAAGTAGTACCGCGAGTAATCTTATAGTCGGGTAAGGTTTACAGAAAACAATAGAAAAACTATCAAAAATTAATGCAAGACAGTTATCTGTACTGTATTTAAGGCTGAAAAAATATAATGAATCGAATTGACTTCTGGGATCGGAAGACTTCAATTTGTCTTGGCAGTCAACGTGATAATGAACATGGTAAACAATCTATAGAAGAGTTTTCACGTTTATTTTGATTTCACAGAACTTCTGTGGTGAAGGTTCACTTTCCGTTCCCAGTAATCCTCCAATTTAAGTGATCGCCAAATCCAACTGAATTCCATATCAAGCACCAAGTTCGAATCGGCTCTTTCTTGAGTATACAAAGCGCCAAAAAGAGCGATAAAGACTAATTATGGCAACCTTTTCTCAAA
>BGPR01020086.1:0-22744 GCA_013235015.1 Araneus ventricosus
TATCGCACTATTTTCCCTTTGATTTCAACAATTTTTTAAAACAATATTTTTTTTATGATTTCCAACAATACTTTTCATTGTTATAAAAATCAAACTAATTTAATTCTGTTATCAAATCGCTTAATCGTGTAAATATTTTTTCTATTTTTAAAGCTGTGGTTAACGAAGTTTGCTTTCTTTGATACATAAACTCCAAAGTAGAATTTCACTTGCACAGTTTTAATATTACATACATTTTTAAATGTTCAACTAAAACCTCATTCAGTGAAATGGTTTTTACTTTATTTGATAAGACTTGTGAAGTGAAATATTTTGTTGCACCAACTTCAAACTGATTCTTTTTAAGTAATTGGAAAAAAATATTTTCGTTTTACTTTCTAATTACCGATTAAAGCTTCTTTTTGATTTCGCTATTATTGTGCTTCAGGTTCTTTTCTGTTAGCCATTCTAAACGGCCTCAGCGGCATAGCGATAAGGTTTCAGTTTCGGGGCCGGAGGGCTCCAGGCTCGAAACCCGATTCTCCAGAAGATCTGCCGTGCCTAATGTCCCCCCGCTGGTGTGATGTGGAAGCTTGGAGAGGGTACCAGCTAAGGTGCCGTCCTTGTCATCTGACCACGGTTCAAAATGACAACGTCCGTCCCAAGAGCCCTCGCGTTTCTTCAGAACTGGACGTTAATGTAACTAAACTAAATTTTAGACATTTTAATTTAGATGAATTTATAATTGGGCCATGACCATAGACATTTAGTTAAAAACACTTAATATTACAATTATTTCGAATTTATACATTTTAGTCTTATCAAACAACAAAAGTAAAATATTAATAGCGACGCATTTCGAATTTATAACTTAACCAAAAGCAATTGCAGTAAAGGAAGTATTTATTTTCGTTTTAGCTTCTAATTTTAACTTTCATGTCAATTTTCGCAACCATTATAATTTGGGTCTCCTTCGTTTTAGATATTTAGATTAAGAAAACATGAAAATTTGGCTATGCGTAGTCATTTAGTTCAATACACTTAATATTAAAAAAAAACACTTAATATAAAAATATTCAAAAGCAGAGTTGAAAAAAAATTAATCCTTTTAGCATTATTTTCAGATTGCATAAAATTCATATTTTTAAAGCTAATCTTACAATATCTTATCAAACGACAAAGCTGACATTTGAAGTACATATGCGCTCCGAATTAGTAACTTAACCAAATTAAATAACAATTGCAAAAACGAAAACACTTAATTTCGTTGTTCTTTCTAATTATATATTTTAAGTTTCATTTTAATTTCACAATCATTACAATTCAGGTCTCTTTGGTGTTAGACATTTTAATTAAGGAAAATTTCACCATGCGTAGATATTTTGTTCAAAATTTTTAATATTAAAATGTTCTATCTCAGAAGCAAGCACAAAAAAAGTTCGTTCTTTTTCGCATTAATTTCAATTTTTATATAAAATTCATATTTTTTAACCTCATCAAACAATGGGGAAATTTTAAATAAATATGTATTATGAATTAGTAACTTAACCAAGATGACTAGCAATTGAAAACTTATTATATAAAGCTAATGTTGTAAAAAAATTGTTTTCAAGAATAAAAAAACTAAAATTGTTTAAAAAATATATAATATTTGTATTCTTTATATTTTATAACTTATATTTTCCTTTTTCCATGGAATTCTTTATTCTCTGTGCCGGTGGAAGCAAGAATATAATCTTTTTCTTACACTGGGTCACTGATACTTTTATTTCCTCACCTTTTTCTGTCGGGAAACCTTCATTTAAGTTTTTTCTACAACTGTCCGTGCGGTTCGGATACGAGAGAAAAGGCTAATTTCTGTAAACTTCTATTAATATGAATATGTTTAGTTCTGTCCACTCCATAATTACCAGAGAAAAGGCAAAAAAAAAAAATTAAGAAGCACACGCTTATCTAAATATGATCTTTCAAGTTCGAAGCAGATTCGCCGTATCCAGCGAACAGCACATTAACCCGTACCAACTAGAATAGCGAATCTCTTTGAATTCTTCGATGAGCCGACAGTTTTTGGCTCGCCGCCAGCAGCACCCTGACCGTTCGCGGGAAATAAAATAATCCGTCTACACTTGCGAGCATCTGTTCACAAACGATTCTATTCGGCGTCTGCTCGCAAGTGTATACGCACCTTTAGAGACCATGCTATCGATATGTTGGGAGAAATCAAGTTTGGAGTCAAAGAATCTCCAAACTCTGCGTCACTGTAGTTTTAAATTTGCGTCCGATTTTATAATGATGTGAAAGGGAAAAATGATATTAAGAAAGTAAAATAAACTCTAAGATATGACTGGCTTTAAAAAAGCCTTGCATCTTTTTTTTTTATTATAATTCTTCATTTTATTATATTGCTTAAGTTTTATTGATTTTTTGTCAGAGTAAAATGAACCATTGAGTACTCACTTTTTTCATTTTTTATTTATTTAGCATTTAAAAGTCCAGAATCAACGCTTGGCAATTATAGCAACCCTATCCATAATGCTTTTGATGATAAGTATTTCATTTACTTGTCTCCATTATGAATTCCCGACATGCTCTTCTCTTAAAAATAACATTCGATTGTTCTCTTTATTCAAATACTTCCCTGTTTCTAAACGAAGAATTTTGTAAATAAATTTAGTTAATGATACAATAAATAGTTTCTAGCTAAAAGTGTTAATTCATTACTTGCTAATATCAGTTACAGTCGACATCGCATTTGAAAGAGATAACTAAACTCACATCTTTTAACACAATTAAGCCTTAACAAACGAAAATATAGGCTAAGAACGGACCGTGAATATTTAATTTCATCTAATGTGTACCTTTGTAATTAGAGCTAATTGAAATCAACGACGTTGAAACACTTCCAACCTGTTCCTTACACGAAAGATCCTCGCATCAGAACAATTTTACCCAAGGATATCAGTATCGGAGGCGAGTATTATTTGATTAAAATTCTCTACGGATACACCTCAAAGAAACAAATGATCCAGAGTATAGTCGTAGAAACGTACTACAAAGCTCTGCACCATCGCGGCAAAATAAATGATGGCACATGTGGAACAATCCGAACGAAAATATAGGCTAAGAACGGGCCGTGAATATTTAATTTCAGCGAATGTGAACCTTTGTAATTAGCGTTAATTGAAAACAACGACGTTGAAACACTTCCAACCTGTTTTTTACATCAAAGATCCTCGCATCAGAACAACTTTACCCAAGGATACCAGCATGAGAGACGAGTATTATTTGATTAAAATTCTCTACGGATACCCTCAAAGAAACAAATGATCAAGAGTATGGAAACAGAAAACGTACTACAATTCTCTGCGCCATCGCGGCAAAATAAATGATGGCTCATGGAACAGTCCATCAAACAACATTTCCGTCTGTCATAGGGTTGCCAGATCAAAACAGCAAAATAAGGCCAAACCGTCTTTAAAATAAGGCCACACCGTCTTTAAAATAAGGCCAAATTTTGAAAAGTTGATTAAAACAGTCATTTTCCCCTTATTTGTTATAAAAAATGACTATTCATGAAAAGGAAACCTACTAGGTTAGCATAAGTATAATGCTCATTTATTAAATTAAAATTCAAGAAGAATTTAAAAAAAAATCTGCATACACGACTTTGCAACAACAAAAAAAAAATTATACTCTTGCCGGTGTAGAATAAAATATTGGAGCGAAATATACCAACTCGTGTTAACATCCATGTTCTATATTATTTTTCAATGCGATTATAATAAATTAAATTTTCTTTCATAGAAACAGTGAGTCGGTAACAGTGAAAAAGAAATCCATTAATATAAAACGAAGTATACAGTAGAGTCTCCCTACAGCGAATTTCTCCCTATAACGAAATTTTTAATCGGAATTTTAAATACCATTCAAAATATTCTCCATATAACGAAGTGGTTGTCTCCCTATAACGAATTTTTTCAGACCTTCATCTTTTCGATTTGTGTCATTTTTGAAGAAAGTTGCTAATTTCTGTGCAAACAAATCGCTCACATATGCAACCACTCGCATTGTTCATTCCAGAGATAACACATAACAATAGAATGCTATGTGAAGGGTAATGCGGTTGTAGGGATCTGGGTTTCTACAGAGGGAGCAACATTTCTACGGGTCAAGATTCCAAGAATCTGGATGGAAACAGCAAATGTATGTGACAATACGCATTTTATGTTTATCCGTACTAGTACACATTATTCTCTAAATTGGTGATTTGTCTCCACTTTTGAGCATTTTGTTTATACAATAAAAATTAGTATAATTTTAACAAATTTATAATAAATATTACTTCATTTTTAATTGAAAATCATAATTAAATAATTTTGAACTTATCGCACATACTAAAAGGTTTGTAACATTTACTTAAATAACTGCAAAAATCTCTAATCTCCGTATAACGAAATTTTCTCTATAGCGAATTTTTCAACTGGAACCAAGCGATTTCGTTATAGGGAGATTCCAAACTTATAATAGATGCCTGAGTTTCCAAAACGTGATAAAAATACAGTCGGACCTCTATTTAACGAAGTCGCTAAATCCCGAAAAAAAGTTCGTTATATGGAAAATTCGTTAAATAGAGATTCACCTTTTAAAATACTTTGAACTACACAAAACAGATTTTAAATTCATAAGCACTAAATACTATTAAAAAAGTAATTAATCACATCCTTATTTTGTAAATTAATATCTATTTGTTTTATATATCTTACCCATCAAAAAGAAATCTGCAAGGAAAACAAGAGTAAAACAAAACATTGTCCGGGAATACAATGTATTTTCAATTTAAAAAATAATAATTTTATATTAAAATTAATGAACTTGAGCATTTCATCATACGAGGGTTTGTTGATTTCTGCATCATCATCATTTCCATCTTCATCATCTTCGTCTTCGTCGCAATTCATTGCTGTATTGTTTTTATTTTTCACACTGTCCACTTCAAAACTGCCTTATCCACATCTTCATAGACACATGCTTTTAAACGTTTTGAACAAGAATTCGATGGATCATAATTTTGTATCTTATCACGATTTTTTTTATGGTTGATAAGCTGTTTGGAGGAATACCAAATTTTAAAGCAATATCCGTTTTCTTCACGCCTTTAATACACCCACCTCATGAAGAATTAATTTTTTTTCTTTGATGCTCAAGCACTTTCCTTTGACATTTTCCAGCTGCAAGGTCATTGATCACCATAAAATGTGTTAAAAGAAGAATAAGTTTGAAATGTTCAAATATTTTGAAATAGGAAGAAAAAATAAAATTCGATCTACAAGAAAAAGTTCGTTAAACAGAGGAATGCACTTCGCTATTTGGAGGTTATTTACGAAGAAATTCACAAATGTTCTTGGTTCAAAGGAAAACTTCGCAAAATAGAGAAATTCGTAAAATAGAGGTTCGTTAAATAGAGGTCCGACTGTAGTAAAATCCACAGCTATATGTTTCGATGTTATTTGAATTGCGGACACCCAAATCAATATGCTGTGCTGTGCTAAATATTTTTCCTGAAACTTTTCTATCCCTTAGATTTGACATTGAAACGTTTGTTAAATTGCTGGAAAGACATGGGCATTTCAAACCAATAACGAAATTACAGACATAAATACTTATCTTTATTCTTTTTATAAAAAGATGTTTATAATATGATGTCCTCTTTCCATTCCTCTCTCTCTCGAAAAATACTTTACACTTTGTGTGGAGTTTTTGTAAAAGACTTCGACCATCAGAAGAAATGAATAAAACAGGGAAAGTGCTTGTATGCTGTGAAGAGACAAATAGCTTCTGATAAGACATTCTGACTAATATAGTTTGAAGAAGGGGACAGAAACCTTCTTACATGGAACTACAACGCTTGACAGATCACTATGAGTCATTTCAAGTGTCATATCAAAAATTTATTTTTTTAAAATAAAAAAACTATTTATTAAAATTGTTCCTAAAAAAGGAAACATAGCCAAAATAAGGCCAAAAAATGAATTTAAGTCCAAATGAAAATTCCTAAGACCAATGGCTGAAAAAAGGCCAATATGGCAACAACAGTCTGCCACTACTGACAGAGACAAACAAATAGCTTCTGTTAGGGCATTCTGACTATAGTTTGAAGAAAGGGGACAGAAACCTTTCTCACCTGGAATACTTCGCTTGATGAGATCATTATGAGTCATTTGAAAAGTGTCATATCAAAAATTTATTTTTAAAATAAAAATTATTTATTAGAATTGTTCTAAAGATCATAAATAAGGCCAAAAAAATGATTTAAGGCCAAATAAGAAAATTCAGGCCAGGGCTTTGAAAAAAAAAAGCAGAAATTTCAGAATTTGGCCTTAAAAGGCCAATATGGCAACTGTCTTCCATTACTGACAGAGGGAAAATATGGCTTCTGTTAAAGGCATTTCTGACTAATATAGTCTGAAGAAAAGGGACAGAAACATTTCTCACTTGGAACTACTTCGTTTGACAGATCTGTGTGGAGTCATTTGCAAAGTGTCATATCAAAAATTTATTTTAAAAAATAGAAAAAATTATTTAATAAAATTGTTCTAAAGATCATAAGAAGAGTAAAAATAAAGGCCAAAAATGAATTTAAAACAAATAGAAAATTCCTAAGACGAAGGGCTTTGAAAAGACCAATATAGCAGCAACAGTCTGCCACTACTGACTGAATACAAACATAGCTTCTGTTAGAGGCATTCTGACTAATATAGTCTGAAGAAACCTTTCTTACATGCTGCTACTTCGTTTGACAGATCACAATGAGTCATTTGAAAAGTGTCATATCAAAAATTTATTTTTAAAAAAAATAGAAAAATTATTTATTAAAAATTGTTCTAAAATCATAAATATGAAATAAGGCCAAAAATGAATTTAGGCCAAATGCTCTCTAGAAAAGCTCTAAGACCAAGGTCTTTGAAAATAGGTAAATTTCCAGAAATTGGTCTTAAAAAAAGCCAATATAGCAACCCTAGTCTGCCAATGACGAGAGACAAACATAGCTTCTGTTAGAGGCATTCTGACTAATATAGTCTGAAGAAAGGGATAGAAGCATATTTCTCTCGGAAATACTTCGTTTGACAGATCACAATGATCATTTGAAAAGTGTCGCACTTATCAAAATTTATTTTAAAATAGAAAAAAGTATTTATGGGAGATTGTTCTAAAGGATCATATAAGCAAAATGAGGGCCCAAAAATGATTTTAAAGGCCAAGTAAGAAAACTTTTAAAGCTTTGAAAAGGCCAAATTTCCAAATTTGGCATAAAACAATATAGCAGCCCTGGAGTTTGCCATAACAGAGACAGAAGAGCGTTTTATAAAGAGTCCAATTTGGGCCCTTCTGGGAAACTATCGACTGGTTTAAGTCACTAATATGATGGTGTGTGTCTCTCAAGTCGAGCGAGGATTGGTTGATTAGATTAGGTTGAGCAGCGATCATTGGTGGGAAGGTCATTTTGGAGGATGGTAATTCGATTATTGCGAAATTCGCTACCAGTGTCGACGATAAAAATTCGCCGTTTCGCGTTCGGAATAAAGCAGGAGTGGTAGAACAACCGACAGGCGCATTTAGGGGAACCTTCTGTAATATTAACTCAATTATCCTTACTAGATTTTGCCTCTGTGTTATCAATATTTTTGTTGCTTTAAGGGGTAGGAAAATCTGTTGTAGTGGAAGAGAGGGAAAACACAAGGTTGTCGCTATGTGCAAGAAAAAGAAAGCAATAACGTTTATGAAAACATTAAAGCTTCAAATTTTAAATATTTCAAATGTTCATTATCAAACAGGGGAGATGGGTGGAATTGATACGCGGGAACATTGATACAGTCCATAAATTTTTGATGATTGTAATGGCCTAAAATGTTCGCATTCCACATATATATATGCCCCTGTAAACCGCAATGCGATATATTTTTCGTATGTTTAGACAAAAAGTTAATTTACAATGGATCAAACAATAATCTTTTCGTCTCAATGAATTTTACTCTAAGTGTGTGTTGTGTGTTTCTTTAAATATTTACGTTTTCGGCCAGGGAATCTACTCTAAAAGTAGGAAAAACATTTATTTTTTCTGAACTCTAGTAGGGTTTTGAGCTTTTTTTAGCAAATGTTTTTTTTGCGTGATCACCTGTTTTAAGAAAAAAATAGGGGTTCTGCCCCTGCTCGCTAAACTCGCCAGCCCCCATGTGAGGATTGCGTTACAATGCTCTGGGGTTTACTAAAGCAAACCTGCTCGCTTCGCTCGTTACAATGAAGACACTGCGTGTCTAGCACAACTGTTGTAAATCTTGTTATATATTACACCCCCCTGCTCGCTCGCTCGCAGCCTCAAGAATCACTTTTCACGACGAGTTACGAGGATTAAATGAACAACATCTGCTTGAGCAACAGCGCCATCTATCTGTCGTTGGCTCACAAAACTTCACACATTTGGTTTGGCAGAAGATTCAAGACTTACTTTTAGGGTTTTTTTTTTTAATACTGGGGGTTACACCTCCTCCTCGCTCAGCTCGGCAACCCCCCCAAGAATCACGTTGTGATTCTTTCGGGATCACTGTGTGATCAGCTCACTTCGCTCATTCGCCATATAAAGTTATGTGTTTCTGTAGTATTAGAAAATTATAAGTACATTAATTACTAAAAGTAAATTTAATTATTTGAAATTGCACGAAATCCTAAAATTAGTACTGTCAGTTTTACTACAATTAAAATCTTCTGGTAGTACAGACTATATTTGGTAGTACGGTTATTTTTTTTAACGGTTATTACCGCCAGATTAAACCGGAGGCGAAAAAATACCTGAATAACCCAAAACGGTTATTTTAACGGTTATAACCGCCATTAAATCGGAAGTGAAAAATACATATGAATAACCAAAAACCGGTTATTTTTAACGTTTATAGCCATAGTTAAACCGGAGGTGAAAAATACATGAACAACCAAAAACTTCGGTTTATTTTAGCAGGTTATAACCGCCAGATTAAACGGCAGGCGAAAAATGCATGAATAACCAAAACCAGTTGTACAACGGTTATAACCGCCACATTAAATCGGAAGTGAAAAATACATGAATAACCAAAAGCCAGGTTATTTTTTGCGGTTATAACCGCCAGATTAAACCGGGCGAAAATACCTGAATAACCCGAAAACCGGTTATTTTCGCCATCCCTAATTTTTCCGTTATAACTATAATAATCCCAGTCTTAATGAGAATATGAATGAATATTCGGAAGAAAAAATTCAATTGTAATGCGTCACATTAAATTTTATTTACTATAACCAATCGGTAACTATTTGAAAAATCAGTTTATTTTCTTATATTAGAATAATGAGGACAATTTAATTAGATTATAATTTTAAAACATAAATTCAATTCATGTATCTGTAAGATTCTCAATAAATTATCCAGATGTTCTACTGAATTCGATGAATCACAACGTTCTAGTTATACAATAAAAGATTGTATTTAAACAGTTATAAATCTTTCTAACAACCGATTCTTATATCTTAAATTTTCATGACGTGCTTGAAAACATATTTTAGCTACTTAAGTGTGTATTCCGCGGCCGCAGATAGGCGTTATAAGTGATACCTGGTAATGAAACCCTCCCTTCACTCACTAACATTTTTTAAAATTCGTTAGAAGAACAAGAACAACAAGAAAATTACGTAAGACTTTACAAACTCAATGAAACTTACTGAATAACTAATTCAGTGAGCTTCTTAATCGTAATTAATGATTAATTCAAAATTTAATGTGATCCCAAAATTGGAAAAATTTTTGGAATCACCTTAATTTTGCATCAAAATAGTTCAATTTCTCTTTTCCCCGAAAGGGGCCACAAGTGGGAGAAAATAAAAGAATTCAGTGGCGTGGTAATTGAAGACAAGGAAGTAGCCGTAAACCGAAATTACTCCAAGCCTATTGAAGCAACCAGGGTCAGTGCTTACGTTGACTGCCAGGGTCTAGTGACCGGCACTCGACTTGGCTTCTACAGCGCCGTGATTACCGGTGACCGGCGACGAAATAATAAAATTACATAATTATAGTAATATGGATACTGATAAATTTTTCAATAATACCATTATTTACTATAATGGTTTGGAAAGAAATGGCTACAATATAGAACATACAAAATAATTTTATTACTACATGAAAATATACATATTATCAGTACATATTTCGATGAGTCGGATTGAAACACTCAAGGCAAAGAAAGGTGAATCGAAACGCAATCGGAACAAAATATCACCACTATTTTAGTAGAATTCCAGCTTGCTCAGTTCTTCCTAGCTGCTTTGAATTTTGTTATAGCACGCCTTACAAAATTGCCTTACATTTCGAGCATTTCAGTATTTTTTAAATTTCATGACGAGGTCTGCTCTGTAAGCGTTTTTTTTGGAGAAATACAATCATTATCGGAGTATTTCATTATATACATTGCTAATTTCATCCTAAAATCAGGAATTGCAGCATTTTCCTGGTTACTTGTTTGCAGAACACACTGAATAAGACACTGAAATAATGAGGTAATCACTTAGCAACCGAAGCACGATTGTTTAAGGACAATCGTAATAATTGTCTCCCCAACGCCGTGAGGGCCACCAGTAATCCCCACCAGGAAAAAAATGCTTCAAGCGTGACTTTATAACTCATTTTATTTTCACAAACCAATATTTCAACATAATATACATCGCATAATGAAAAGTTCACAGCGAAGGCGCCTTGGGCAAACCGCCGGAAAATGCGTCTGGCAGTCAACGTGTTAAGGGCGGCCGCGACAACTCGGATACCGAGATCGGTATCTATGTAAACATAACACTTCCCGAAGGAGATAAGTTCCGTCATCAGGTGGTGAGTCAACCCACATCATTATGCATATTACCAGAGAAGCAGCTTACTTATCCGTAGGGTTGCCATACACGTCATGTATATACGGGACTGTCATAGTATTTCGAGGTCGGATTAACCCCATGCCAGAACCTATCTATACTTATAAAAGGCAATGCTGTGTATGTGCGCGGCGGCGATGTCCAGACAAATCGATCGCACTCACAGCCATCAAATTGTAGCACAGGTAGTCGTAAAGGTGACTCAATGCACGAAGAAGCCGGAATTTTAAAATTCAGCCTAAGAGAAAATTTTTTTTTATTTTAGTGTTTTGTGTTGTTCTGGGTCATTTTCGGCGTTTACGGCTGTAGTATCCTTTCGAACACAATCCATGCACCAATCGGATAGAACAAACAATTTTCGTTCTAATGACATTTGTATTGAGCTTCAAACTTAATTTACCAGTTTGAGAATTAAAACAGTCAGTTTATCAATTTTTAATTTTGTTTTTTAAATTTTGCTGCATCAACGTTCCCTAACTCATACTGTGTTTTCAATTTTTTTTCAGCTGTGATATGGAGCGGTTCTGTCGCATTTAAAACAGAACGGTTAAAACATCTTTTTCCCATTTTTTTAATTGTTTTTTCTTTTTTTAAAAAAATAGTCAGTTTCTTCATCGAAATTTTATATAGAAAAAAAAAATATACTCTGGGCCCCATTCACCCATGCAGGATGCGCGATCTTTTACAATGTCGAAAACAACACGTGCGTGTCCAGTCTTATAAGCCCTCGTAATCTGCAACGAAAGCAAAGACGGCGAGCTTCCCATGCAGATTTCTCGCAGAATAATGCCATCCTCACCCACACAAACAGCTAAAACCTTGTCATGCATTTGTTTTTCTTCTGCGACTATCTGCCGCTGGCGTCCGTCGTTTTCTCAGGAGATAAAAGCCGGCAGGAGAGGGAAACAAAAGCGGTTTCCGCCTCGTTTCCGTCTGCGGAAGCGGGGACACGGCTCGATATCGGTTTTTCTAATAGCCCGCGACACCGACCTTGCACCCCGGTCAGCCGACCTTGACTCGCCCGTTCATAGATTTAAGGCCTGCCCGAGGAAAGAACAGCAACGATTTGGATGCGTAGTGAAATACGGGTGTTGCTTAATAGCTTCGTTTGTTTTTCTGCGGAAGAAATGTCCACAAGAACGTCATCAGATGCGTCTTGCAGAAAGTGCCATTTACAAAAGAGGTTTGGAACTCTATTAGGTTGTGCAATATTGTTCCCATTCCCAAAAGTGAGGAAATGAACGAGAGTATGAAGCATTAATTAATGATAAATCAGAAGAAAATCAGTCAAAATATATATACAGGGTGTTACTAAACTATCTATAGAGGGCGTTATTAAACTATACATACAGAGATTTGTTACTAAACTATCTATACAGGTGTTACTAAACTATCTATACAGGGTGTTATAAACTATACATACGGGGTGTTACTAAACGATCTATACAGGGTGTTACTAAACGATCTATGCAGGGGTGTTACTAAACGATCTATACAGGGTGTTACTAAACTGGTGTTACTAAACTATCACCACAGGGTGTTGCTAAACTATCTATACAGGGTGTTGCTAAACTATCTATACAGGGTGTTGTTAAACTATCTATACAGGGTGTTGCAGTCTATACAGGGGTGTTACTAAACTATCTATACAGGGTGGTACTAAACTATACATGCAGGAGGTGTTACTAAACTATCTATACAGGGTGTTACTAAACTGTCTATACAGGGGTGTTGCTAAGCTATCTGTACAGTGTGTTACTAAACTGTTTGTGCAGATGTTACTCTAAACTATCTGTACAGGGTGGTACTAACTATCTATATACAGGGCCTTACTAAACTATATATATAGGGTGTTGTTAAACTATCTATACAGGGTGTTTCTTTACAGGGTATTTACTAAACTATCTATACGGGGTGTTACTAAACTATCTCTACACAGAATGTTGCTAAACTATACATGCAAGGGTGTTACTAAACTATCTGTACAGGGTGTTGCTAAATTATCAGCACAGGTGTTACTAAACTATCTGTACGGTGTTACTAAGCTATCTATACAGAATTGTTACTAAACTGTAGTGTTACTAAGCTGTCTACACAGAAGTGTTTACTAAACTATCTATACAGAGTGTTACTAAACTATCTATACAAGTGTTGCTAAACTATATATGGCAATGTTTACTAAACTATATATACAAAGGAATTGTTGGACACTTTTTCAAAATTAATTTTAAAACCTAATAATGTTTCAACTACGAATTTTTTAAAATGAGGAGTGCATTTTAAAGGTTTTTTTTCGAATGGAAATAACACGCCGTTTCTGTGGTCAGGGGTCGTAAATAACGAAAAAAGCAAAATTTGTTTAAAGCCATTATTTACGAAAATATTAAAACTGGAAGAAAATAAAAAGAATGTATTTGTAGGGAATTTTACGCTCTTTAATTTATTCTTAATTCTACATGTAGTGTGAAAATTAAAGTTTTCGAGATATTCAAGAAAATCTCAAAAACGAGGAAACTGAATAGCGAGCATGGCTTTTTTTGCTGATTGGTAGCCATTGCGAATGGAAATCTGTCACCGGCATTGACGCACTGAAATATGTAATTAGGAATTACCCCTTCTCTGCTATCTCTTAGCTACAGTAGAGAAAGGGACATTTAATTTGATATTTCAGTTTCAGTCTGAGTGAACAGATTTCCATTCCCAATACCATTCAGCGAAGTTGATGCGCAATATCTGGTTTTCATTTTCAATTACGCGAATATCTCGAAAAGCAGACTACGTAACTAAAATATCTCACTGGCTCACATGCTTTCTTCCAGTTACAATATTTCACGAATAGTAATAAATAAATTACTGATTTTAATTCCTGGTTCTAGCTGGCGTGTTACTATCTGAAAAACAATGCGCTCTCATTAAAAAAAATTCATGGATAACGATATAAATATTTTAATTTTTTGAAGAAATTAATCAACAATTTTCGAGACACCACAACGTATTTAAAGGTAAAGTAGCGAAAACCGAGAGGATTGGTCTGGCTCCGTTACGGGACCTGTTCAGGCAATTTGTGTTTCATATGGAATCTTATGACCTCTGAATGTGCCGTCAATGATGGCCTTGTAACACCACCCTCCGCTTTCCGAAAGAAATCGAGAATACTGCTTCTTTGTACCTCCTCTGTGGAAAAAACCCTAATACCCACGACGGCCAGCCTACCCAAAAAAAGGTGTAAGGCAAGGGAAAAAACCCTAAGGCAGAATCCTCAGTCCAACCACGAGACCGATTTCGACAATTTTATTTCATGAAGGTTATGACCTCTAGATCAATAATTCGCCTGCACCCACCACCCTTCCTGTTTCGAAATATATCGCAAAAGAAAACTTTGGCGGAGTCCCTCAACCCTCTGCAACCGCCAATACGCGCCAATTTTTTTCGCCAAGTTGCAATCATGGCCATGGGCTATTAATTCTACGGGAGAACAGTTGTTGGTCTCTAAAGGAGGCTAGTTTAGACAGAAAATGTCAATAAAGTGGTTTTAATTAACCACTAAGATTTCCAGTGATTCGAAAGATATCAAAACACTGTTATAGACTTGATGCTTTTAAGAATTGATGAAGGGATATATAATTAAAGTAATATATTTAAATATTATTTTAAGATGGTTCCATCTCACGGCTTAAAGATCTAGCCGCTAATTTGGTGTTTTCTTTTCTACGATTTGACGTTGAGCTGTGATTCGCGCTTTTTGGCATTCAAATTGGCCATGTACTGGAATCTTTGTTTTAAAACGTTTAATTCCCTTTGCTTTTCATCCTTAACATCGGCAGTAGACTCAATAAAAAGTTATCATGCTGGAAAGAAAAGAGTAGGAATTATCTTCCTTGATGTTAACACTACCATATCCCATATATTTGATTACTTTCACAGAACAATCATAATAAACACAAACTGCCTAAATTCGTGTCATTCATTTAAGTTTGAGACGAACTCTGGAAGTCTGATGAAATTTAAGTATTTTGACTCAGCCATCAAATATCAGGTCAGACAAGGGTGGAATCAAAACGAGTTATTCGTAAGATTAACGAAAAAAGAATTTCAAGCAGTTCTGATCTATACGTGACTACTATATATCCCATATATTTGATTACTTTCACAGAACAATCATAATAAAGCACAAACTGCCCTAAATTCGTGTCATTCATTTAAGTTTGAGACCGAACTCTGGAAGTCCTGATGAAATTTAAATTTATTTTGACTCAGCCATCAAATATCAGGTCGAGACAAGAATTGAATCAAAACGAGTTATTCGTAAAGATTAACGAAAAAGAAATTTCAAGCAGTTCTGATGCTATACGTGACTACTATATCCCATATATTTGATTACTTTCACAGAACAATCATAATAAAAGCACAAACTGCCTAAATTCGTGTCATTCATTTTAAGTTTGAGTTCGAACTCTGGAAGTCCTGATGAAATTTAAATTTATTTTGACTCAGCCATCCAAATATCAGGTCAGACCAGATTGAATCAAAACGAGTTATTCGTAAAGATTAACGAAAAAGAAATTTCAAGCAGTTCTGATGCTATACGTGACTACTATATCCCATATATTTGATTACTTTCACAGAACAATCATAACAAAGCACAAAACTGCCTAAATTCATTGTCATTCATTTTAAGTTTGAGGACCGAACTCTGGAATCCTGATGAAATTTAATTTATTTGACTCAACCATCAAATATCCAGATCAGACAAGGAGGTGAATCAAAAACAGGTTATTCGTAAAGATTAACGAAAAAGAAATTTCAAGCAGTTCTGATGCTATACGTGACTACTATATCCCATATATTTGATTACTTTCACAGAACAATCATAATAAAGCACAAACTGCCCTAAATTCGTGTCATTCATTTAAGTTTGAGACCGGAACTTTCTGGAAGTCTGATGAAATTTAAATTTGTTTTTGACTCAGCCATCAAATATCAGGTCCGAGACAAGGAATTGAATCAAAACGAGTTGTTCGTAAGAGATTAACGAGAAAAGAATTTTAAACAGTTCTGATGCTATACGTGACTACTATATCCCATATATTTGATTACTTTCACAGAACAATCATAATAAAGCACAAGAGCTGCCCCTAAAATTCGTGTCATTCATTTAAGTTTGAGACCGAACTCTGGAGTCCTGATGAAATTTAATTTATTTTGACTCAGCCATCCAAGTATCAGGTCGAGACAAAGTGAATCAAAACGAGTTATTCGTAAAGATTAACGAAAAAGAAATTTCAAGCAGTTCTGATGCTATGCATTGACTACTATATCCCATATATTTGATTACTGCAGAACAATCATAATAAAGCACAAACTGCCTAAATTCGTGTCATTCATTTAAGTTTGGACCGAACTCTGGAGAATCCTGATGTGAAATTTAAATTTATTTTTGACTCAGCCATCAAATGTCAGGTCGAGAGACAACAGGGGAATTGAATCAAAACAGGTTATTCGTAGATTAACGAAAAGAAATTTCAAGCAGTTCTGATGCTTTATGCGTGACTACTATATCCATATGTTTGATTGCTTTCACGGAACAATCATAATAAAGCACAAACTGCCTAAATTCATTGTCATTCAATTTAGGTTTGAGGACCGAGACTCTGGAGTCCTGATGAAATTTAAATTGCTGACTCAGCCATCAAATATCAGGTCAGGACAAGGGATGGAATCAAAACAGGTTATTCGTAAGATTAACGAAAAGAAATTTCAAGCAGTTCTGATGCTTATACGTGACTACTATATCCCATATATTTGATTACTTTCACAGAACAATCATAATAAAGCACAAACTGCCCTAAATTCGTGTCATTCATTTAAGTTTGAGACCGAACTCTGGAAGTCCTGATGAAATTTAAATTTATTTTGACTCAGCCATCCAAATATCAGGTCGAGACAGGTGAATCAAAAGCAGGTTGACCGTAAAGATTAACGCGAAAAGAAATTTCAGCAGTTCTGATGCTATACGTGACTACTATATCCATATATTTGTTGCTTTCACCGGAACAATCATAATAAAGCACAAAATGCTCTAAATTCTGCCCCTAAATTCGTGTCGGATTCATTCAGTTTCAGACCGGACTCCGAATCCTGATAGAGGCTAAATTTATTTTAATCTCAAGCGAGACCAGACATCAAATGTTAGGCCGAACAAGTGAATCACAAAAAGAGTTATTTCTAAGAACAACGAAAAATAAATTCAAGCAGTTCTGATGTTATACGTGACGTTTTCTATGAGGATATAGGAAGAGAACAGCTAAATAATAGAAAGGGTTTCTATTCCGAGAGAGGCTTTCAAAGCTATTAGAGAAATACTCAAAGTGGAGGATGAACACCTGCAAATTGGTGCTTGAAGGTCATAGTCAATGAAATGCCAGACAAATCAACTATAATGGGCGTCCTGAATATTTTATTTCGTTTGAAAAAAAATTGGATGAACATCAAATCCAGACAACGTCTAAACTTTGACACACCAATAGTATTATTTTTTCACAAAGCTCATTCCACTTGTGGTATTAGTTGCTAATATAATAATTAGATCTGTCTCTCGGTAACGCTCGACGTCACCAATATTAAAACTCGAGCCATAGCACTGCAAGACGTTACGCAGTATTATTTCATTGTTAGAGAACCTAGAATTTCAGTAATTTAAATTTAAAGAGTAACTTCGTAAGTTCTAATTTCCATTGTAAACAAATAGTGAAATAACATTCCTATCGATTGACATAAAATTTATCTGTATACGATCAATAGTTCCCGAGAAATTTTCAAATTATATTAATCTCATTTTGAATTCATTTCGTTTTTTTAATAGGCCAAAGTAAATCCGTCAGTGGTATATCATGCGCGTGAAATAGTTTGGACGTCACACATTGCATCTGATTCTTCCGCGATCATCATGATATATTTAATAATATTTTTGTACGTTTGACAGGCAGAAGTGCTTTGTTTGATTAGAATTTCGAAAATTCCTTTGAAATTTAACTTTTGATTCCACGTTTGACAAGCTGAGAATTTCATTGGTTTATTGATCTATAGCAAATAGTTTAATGAAAAATGCACTTCATACGGAATATTGTTTACCAAGAGGTCTTTTAGAATAAGAAATATGTAATAAAAAAATTTCTCTCGCAAAACATATGTTTATTTTTATTTGTTTTCACAATCCAGTATTGAAACATTTCTCTCATATATATCTATTTAAATACGTCAAATTTGAAAGGAAATCTCTCGAATGAAGGAGGCATTTAGACGTCATATCATGACAGGGTACCTCTAGTTATTTTATATCATTGAATTATCTCTTTATAATTGACACAGAATAAATCATTTTAGTAAGTGATGATTCATGTACCACATGTTTACATAGTAGAGATAATTGAATTCTGCTAGTATAGCAATTGGTAAAACCGTATAATGCTTTATTGGTAAAACTTCTCATATTTTGAAGTGACCAGTAGGGACCCCGCACAGTGGTAATAAAAATGTTGCGGTGTGTGTTATCATGTTTAATCCGATAAATTGTTGTTTTTATATTCAAATCTTTTATCTTAAACTAGAAAATCACCCGTCATATGGTTTTGACGAATTGCAAATTACTATCTTCATTCGAGGAGATTTCCCGTCAAATTTGGCGTTTTTTTTTAAATAGATATATATATGCGAGGAGAAATGTTCAGCATTGGTTAGAAACACATGGAAATAAGCATATGTTTTTATGACGGGAAATATTTTGTTTATTTACATATTCCATTTGTTCAAAAAATAAAATACTCTTGGTAAAGCAACATTCTGTGTGAAGTATTTTCTTTTGTTTAACAATTTCATTATAATGCAATAACCACGAAATTCTCGGCTTACTTGTCAAACAAACGTAGTCAAAGTTAAAATTTCAAGAATTCTTTTCGAAATTCTATTAAAAAAAGCGCCACTTTCGTTTGCCAAAATATTATCAAGTTCTATCATCGCGATGATGACAAATATCAGATGCGTCGTGGAGTCCAAACTATATCGCGCATGATATACCACTGACATAGTTTACTACTTTCGTAAACGAATTAATGTGAAATATATTATTAATATAAATTAAAATTTCTCAGAGCCAATGATCATAACGAGATAAATTTTATATCAATCGATGAAAATTGTAATTTCTCACGGTTTTTTTTTAGAGCCAAATTTGAAATTACAACGACAGCTCACCATTTAAAATGAAATTTAGGTTTCTAACAGTGAATATTGTGTTTAACGTCTCACAGTTCTACGGCGTGAGATTTATTGTTGGTTGTGGCGATCAGAGCGCTACTGACTGAATCTGAACTATTATACACTATATGCCCAAAGTATCGGTACTTACTCAGATTTTCAATTTTTTTAGATTTCTCCGGAGATGGTTTAACCGACTACCATTAAACTCGGACTGTAAAGAATAGTACAATAACTCAGATTTTTACATTGAGGGTCGGTCCTGAGGGTAATTAGGAGCACGTACCTGAACTGATGAAGACAAAGGTGTATAGCCACCCTTCTACAGAATACTGATAACAAGATGAAACCTTCAGAAATGTAGTAATGTTTAATGTATAATATTTACAGGAATTTCTGTAAACTCAGCTAAATGATATTTGGGAAGATATAAGGGTTTCTTAAAAGCTCAAATTTTTCCACCCTGTTTTTTGCTTATAACATGCAGGTTTTCTGTTATATTAAGCATGAAACTGACAGAAAAGATGGCAATAAGTTAGAGGAAGCATTCTGTAAAGAACTTTGAAAAAGAATTTTGAATATTACAGGAATTATGAGCATTTTTTGTAGTAAATAATGTTTTTTACTGCGCATGCGCGAAACACATAGCGTAATTTTCTTTACGCTTTAAAGCCAGATATATAGGAGACAACTTATATAAAATATTCAGTTCAATATCGTTGAGTATTCAGAAAGATATCGGCATTACAATGGGCGGATTTTGCTCCTGTCGAAGAAGCTAAAAGATGAGGGGTTATTACACAAATTGATATTTTTAAACATATCTTTAAATGTTATATTAGGTGTATATAGTGGTAGATTTCTATTGAATACCCATGAGACTTATCAATTGCGTGCATAACTTAAATTACAGCTAATTAGACACTATAAATAACAAAAAAATTTTATTACATTAATTATATTATTTACAGGATTACATTAACAAATTACATATTACAATTTTGCAGCCAAACCGATATTTTTTAAATATATTTATTTTATGGCAAAACGATTTTTTTTATCTAATTAATTTCTAGCACTCTTTAAAATATTTTAATAATTCTACATATATATTTTTTATTCGTTACGAATATTAGATGGCGTTCATGAACATTCAACAAATTCTCACCATATACAATTCAATATAACTTGCTATTTAAAGATATAAGTTTAAAAAATATCAATTTGTGTACAACCCCTCATCTTTTGGCTTCTTCGACAGGAGCTAAAATTCACTTCATTGGCAATGTGATATCTTCCTGAATACTAACGATATTGAACTGAATATTTTATATAAGTTGCCCTATATATCTGGCTTTAAAGTTGTGAAAGAAAAAATTACATATGTTTCGCGCATGCGCAGAAATGCGCGTATTTACTAAAATGCTCATAATTCTGTAATATTCAACAATTCTTTTCAAAGTTTACACGAATGCTTCTCTAACCTATTGTCATCTTTTCTGTCAGTTTCGTATAATATAACAGAAAACTCTGCATGTTATAGCAAAAAACAGACGGAAAAATTTGAGACTTTTTAAGAAAACCTTTATATCTTCCCAAATATTTTAGCTGAGTTTACGAAAATTCCTGTAAATATTATGCACATTAAACATTACCATTTTTGAAAGTTTCATCTTGTTATCAGTATTCTGTGAAGCGGGGTGTCTTCATCTGCTTTTTGTCTTCATCAGTTTGTAGACGGTCCCCTAATTACCCTCAGGACCGAATCTTCAATGTAAAATGTGAGTTATTGTGTATTCTTTACATGTCCGAAGTTTAATGGTAGTCGGTTAAACCATTCCGGAGAAATTCAAAAAAATGTGAAAATCTGCAAGTGTCCGGATACTTTTGGGCATATAGTGTATTAGTAATTGCATAAATAAACGTTAATATTTTTACAAATTATCATGACTGTGTCATTTTTTATGTATGCTGAGTCTTGAATTATGTGTGAATCTGGTATAAGGATTAATTTTATTTCTGAAACTGAACCTGGGTATTGCCTCGAGAAAACACAACACATTTTGCAGAATAAAATTTAGCTGAATTTTTTGAGTTTAAATCAATTGATAATTTGCTTGAGCTTTTTGAGATCTGGATAATTGTACTTTGGTAAATGAATCTGACTCAATAATGGATGCATGATCAGGAAAGTAGATTAATGAAATGATTAATTGCTTAATTACTAAATGCTTTTCATAAGTTGTAGATATTGTCGATAACAAAATTTGAATTAAGCAAACGATCTTATGTATTGCATAGGAGCAAAATAATAATTCACTATTCTAACACGGCAAGTAATAATAAATAATTCACCTATATAAAATAATTAATACCTCCCAATAAGTCGTTTTTCCCCGTTCCAAAATGTAAAAATTTCCCTTTTTACTTTCTCGTATACGAAGTATACAAAGAGAAAGTATTGTAATCGTCAAAATATTCGAACTCGGGATTTTGGACGAATCCCCACATTTTAGGCCTCCCCGAGTCCGAAAAACACAATTTTGGAACTAAGTCTGTCTGTAAACACGATAACTCGAAAACTATTAGAGCTACGGGGATGAAATTTGGTATGTGGTCTTTACACATAATTTGTAGGTTTCAGTCAAATTTTGGACAAAATCCGTCAACGGGAAATCTGTCTGTCTGTATGTCCTTGTTAATGTGAAAGCGATAACACGCAAACTTAAATAGCTAGGTGGACAAAATTTGGTACCCATTTTTATCATCGGGAATGTAGGTTTGTATTAAATTTTGAACCAAATCCGTCAAAGAGTTGGCTGTCTGTCTGTATAATCGTATACTTTTGAACGGAATAACTTCTTTAAAAATTACTTTGATAAATGAAATCTGGTATGTGACCTTCTAGCCTTAATGGTAGATTTGTGTCCAATTTTTGCCTCAATCGGTTGAAAAAAGGGCGACTCAAATTGCAAATTTCCATTTTCTTTATTTCACACCCAGCCCTATTGGTAACCACGCCGGCTTCTAATTCCACTTCCGCGTTGGACGACCTTCGGAAATCGTGGTATGAAAGTTTAGCTTATTTTTTTCTCCACTGCGTTAGGGGTTCTTGTTCGTTTCACTGCCTTTTAGCTTTTTTTTTCTCTACATATGTTAGGAGTATACGAGAAAGTTTAGAGGAGACCACTCCCTCTGGTTTTTGTAATTGTTTACAAAAAGAATGAATCTCAAAATGTATATTTACAAGCTGATTACAAATTGCATAACTGCATCCAATTAATAATATTAAAAGGAAATGCGATGCTGAATTACCATTATTTACTAAAATAGAGCCATACTCTGTGTATAGTAAAAATTGGGAAGTAATATTCTTCAAAGGCTAATGTTCTGAAATAGGACAAAGTTAATCTTTTTTAAAAAAAATAATGCATATTTTTTTAATTAATTGTAATTAATTTTATGTGTAATTAATCTAAATGTAATTTAAACTATTAATTTATTATTAAATAATTAATTTAAATGTAATTTATTTTAAGTGTAATTATTCTAAATGTAATTTAAACTATTAATT
>BGPR01020087.1:5011-28306 GCA_013235015.1 Araneus ventricosus
TGGATGAGACTCTACCAGTTCACTTACGAAAACTTTTGCAATCAGGTGAACTCTGTGATACTGTTATTCAAATTGGCAATCATCAATTGATGGCTCATTTGGTCATTTTATGTGCCAGATTACCAAAGCTGCTAGCTCCACCTTCTTTAACAAAAAAAGGAAAACGTATTATTAAAATTAATGATTTGCCTGTTTCTGTGGTAAAAGAAATGCTGAAATACGCCTACACTGGTCAAGCATACGTTGAGTTCGATTCAGTCTCGGTCTATAAAGACATTCTTGATAAATACAATCCAAATTTTTTTCAAAGATGTTCCTGGGAGGATAATCCTTTTGCCACCACTTTCTTCAATTATGAAACCGATTCACTTTTATGGCATTTGAAAGGCGTCGTTATAAAATCGAATCTACGCCGTGATCGAATCAAGTTACTCAGATTTCATCCAATTGAACTCGAACTTTCGTTAGATATTTTAGAGTCGGAAGATGAGAAAAAAGGCTTGACGCTTACATTTAAATTCTGTTGTGAAGAAATGCCAAAATCGACAATATTTTCCTGCAAGTATTCCTTAATTAATGAAGACAGCAAAGAGATATTTGAATTAGGAGAGACTGAAACTTTATTGCGTTCCAATAAAACGCAAGGAAAATTGAAACTATGTTCACTTCTGGAACTAATGAGAGGAAAGGCAATTTTGTGCGCAAGGGAAGAATTCTTGATCTTGAGGACAGATTTCAAGTTTTGCTATGGAAGCAGCAAATCTTTCATTCAAAATCTGTACGAGGGACAGTTCGAGATATCGCGATGCACAAGTTGTGCCTTGTTGAGTGCTGATATGGAGCATCTTCATCGTTTTGTCGGTTTTACAGATATAATGGTGGAAAACGGAGACGGAATAAAAATTCCTGCTCACAAAGCCATATTATTTGCCAGGTTGGCAGAAGCAGAAAAACTTAATGTGAAGGAAAATAATAGCATCGTTATAGAAGGTTATGATTTTCAGGGTTTATACAATTTCCTCAGACAGCTCTATACAGGAAATGCATCTATGTAGATGGGAAATACAGTAACCTGATTTTTAGGTTTTATCTTCATTGACTGTATTTACATAGTTTTCTGAATTTCTAAGTGCCTATTTACTTAAATTTAATGTTTATAACTTTGAATGTCACGTTGAATGTTTGTTGTGTAGTTTGAATGTTTATTAAATTATAAGATTTTTAAAAAATTTTCAAATTAAAATCCCATTTTTAACATTTTCGCAATTCTATATTCATGTTTCTGTGTTTTCCACTATTCAAGTTCCTATCTAAATATTTTGTAGCTTGAAAGATTTTTTGGATTTGGATAATTATTTTTTCTTAATATCAATGTACCGGCAATGCTAAATCTTTTAATAAATTTTATATGAACAAGTTTTGCAATTACAAGTAGAGGCATGTCTTGCTTGATATTAGCTGCACTCGAATATATTTTTCCTAATTGAAAAACGAATTGGTTTAATTTTCCATCTGGAAATTATTGTTTGCGTATAGTAATAATGTTCTATAATATCTATTTTATAAAAATAAATAATATTTGGAAGTAAAGAAAAATGGAAATCTCATCATGGGTTTCGAAAACATACATGGTTTGAAACTATGTAATATTACATGATACTACTGTCTTTTGCTGGAAACCTTAACATCAATTAATCGAAAAAATTTTCTTCAATTTTTTTGAAATTTTTATAAATATGAAGTAATATTTATTTACATTTAGACAGTTGATGGCATAGATAATGACAGGCGAATAATATTTGTCACTCACGGGTGTCCCTGAAATAATAAAATTTTGAATTTATGCTTTAAAAAATAACATTTCCGAAATTGTTTTGAAAGCATACATGGTTTGCAACTGATGTAATATTAAAACTACTGCTTTGTTTTGATAGAAAGCCTTTAACATTAATTAATCTAAAGAAATTCCTTCAAATTTTTGAAATTTAGATAAATATGAATTAATATTTATTCACATTTAAACAGTTTATGGTTTAGATGATGCGATAGAGGAATAATATTTAGTCTCTCTCGAGTTTCCCTGAAATGAATTTTTTAATATGTTACGCTTTTAAAAATCACGTTTCTAAATTTGCTGTCCTGAATCTCATTTATTTTAAAATATAAGTAAAATACAAGAGGGTGGGTTAGTTACAATAGTATCTTTATGTAACCATGGTTCCGGCAAAGACTCTTCGATTTTAATTCTTTGTTTGTCTAATAAAGAATCCGTGCGTGCATATTTTCTTCGTCTAAATTCTCCTACAAATATGATAAACAAAATTTGTGTTCATATCATAATTTTTTTATATTTATTATATAATTCTTTAATGGAATGGAATTTTGGGTCTATCTGAATTGATAATCTACGCGAATTCCACTAATTCATAAGAGCCACAAAAGCCTGTTGTTGGAATCTACGCCTCAGGATCAAAGGGTATCGTTCAAGAGTCGATTTCACCGAAGACTCGTCACGTATAATGAAATGGAGCATGTTAATAATCTCTTAAGGAACGCTTTCTTTTTGCTATCCAATAAGATGACACCTGCTGTTTTGAAAAGGGGCTGTCGTTTTCATTCATCTAAGAAGGCATAGAATTCTTGAGATGATTATGGATTCTACGTAATTTTTGTCAAATTATGAAGCTAATTAATGATTAAATTTAAGTTTATAAAATTATAAATGCGATTATTCGATGCATGTCAATATGATGGGCGCGAGACTTAAGGGTTTAAATCTGCTATCATTGAATAGTCCTCTCTTAGGTGCGGTGTGGAAGGTAAAGTACCGATTTGGGTATGACCCTTGTAATTTTTTTTTAGTACAAAATTACGGGGTCGTTAAAAAATAGATTTTGTGTAGCTACAAAACTGGGCGTTAATATAACTGAACTAATCTCAAAACTAAACTCAAGTCCATTCCAGCGCAGCCCTCGTGTATCTTCAAAATGGAATTTAAATACTACAAATCGGCTTGCAAAATCGTAAATTTGTTAAATTTTCGCCAGATAACCAAGATCACTAAGACTTGATTCCAATTTTATAAATAAAAATTTATAAAATAGAACTTGTGAGCTGTATTGTATCGCATTTTTATTAATTTGGTTTTAATAAGAAACTAAATTTAAAATTAAAAACTTAACTTGTATCGTTCTGCTTGAAATCTTACACGCTCATTAATACAAAATAGATTTCAGTAACTTGAATTATCTAATATATAGCATATTCTGTTCGTGTGGAGCTTTTGAAGAATCTCGAAATGCAGAAATTCTAGAAACTCATAAAAATTATTTGTTGTTTTGTTTATTCTTGATGATGAGAAAGAGAAACATCTTTATTTCTTAGTTCATTCTCTTTTAAGTGTATGCATAATTTTATTGGCCTGAATCATAGTGATTAGAAGATTATAAGAATTGAAAAGAAATATATGGCTTGTATATTTCGATGGAAATCTTTTATAAATTTGGCAAAGATGTGCCAATTTTTTAAAGATTTAATTCAGAATTTTTTTAATGAAAATTTAAACGCCAAATGGTCTTCTTATATTGAAATAAAATTTCACTTGTACTTCAAAGATAAAAGCGATGAAAAACGACAATAATAAAACCACATACTTGCAGAAATTTTCAACTTCGATTGGTTAAATAAATTTTAAATATCTCTTTGCAGCAAATCAATTGCATTAATTTAACGAACGGTTAAACTTTATTTGTAATACATACTTTTTTTCAAATGGTTGGTTATAAATTATTCGATAGAAGAACTTTGAACGTTTTGGTTTTTCAGATCCCACCATTGTCTTAACCTATCTCTTATCCACCATCTCTTAAACCTATAGAGCAGAAAAATTAATACCTGTTATTAACAGTAGATGGCAGCACGACTGTAGTAGTCCGAAATTAAATTTCAGTTTCTTTCTACAGATAAAAAAAAAGGAGAAATATTCGTATTGTTTTGTATTCCCATTAGACTAAGGGAAAATAATCCACATGATGATGATAAAAATCAACTCGATGGTGAAATATCTAATAATATCTGTGTTACAATTTCATATTAAGTTAGTGTGAATGAAGTTCGAATTTTAATACTCTGTAAAAAGTTATTTAAAATTATAAAATAACTCTGTTCTGTATTTGATTCAAGACAATTGGTGGAATACGAATCTATCTTCACAAAAAAGTTGGAAGTCAGTTTATTCTTTTGAATCCCTCAATATTTAAAAAAAAATTTCTGATGAAAAAATTAAAATGCCAATGAAAAATTTTCGAAAGTACCAAGAAAAGATTTATAAATCTAAAGAGTGCATGCTAATAACAAAGCATCTTTTTTATGTCATGTGCCGTTTCTTATGGTGTAGATTTAATCTGCACTTCTATCTCATTAATTGACACTAGTCTTTGAAGACAACTTTGCTAGTGAGAAATAAGAATACAAAAGGAGCATTACATTAATAAGGCTTACTTAATAATGCTTAATTTTTACATAAGAAATACGAAAAAAAGTTCGAATTTCAAGATTAATTTCAGGATAATTGGGTTTATTTACTTTTACACCAAACATTCAAAACTAATTTTCTATTAGTAAAAAAAATGTGTGAGAGAAATTAGTGATTTAGAGTAAGAAAAATATAAAGAGCAACGGTAGAATTGTTTATTCTAGGTGCTGGACATCTCTTCATTACTCAAGTTTTCCACAGTTTGTGGAAAGGCTGAGGGTTTCTTATTTTCAAAACTTGACGAAAATAAATATCAGTGATTCTGAATCTTAAAGAAGATTCGATTAATTTTGGAGACAAGTATTTATTTATAATAGTATGTACACGGACAGAGTAAAATGGCTTCATATTTGAATTTGCAAGAGCCTTAAATTTGATTAGAAAATAACTGGATATAATCCCTTTAGTTTTCAATTTGTATTTCGTACATTACCAAATGAATTTTGTGAATAAAGCCCATTTTCAACTTTCTGGTATTTTTTACTAAACCTTCAATCTCAAACTATTTCAACTAAACCTTCTATCTCTATGCCTTATTTTCATACAACGTCAGTGAATTATATAGAAAATTCTTAATACATTTTTTAAAAAGAAATTTGCATTTAAAAATGTTAAAAAATTAATCATGGTACACATATTCTATACGTCTCTGCTTCCGGACTCAAGGATATCTAATTCGAGACCCTCCTTCATTAACACTTTAACCTACTGCAATTTGTCTGACACGTGCATCGAATTACAGAATTTTTGAAATATAAATCGGCAATTAAGTAAAAGTAACAATTAATTTAAATACAAAAATCACTTAGATACACTTGAATGTCTCAAGTATCCTTTAACATCCTTAATAATATAATAAATGCGAAAGTGTGTCTGTCAAGCTTTCACGACCAAACTACCAAACCGATTTGGATGAAAATTGGCAGAGTTGTAGCTTCAAACCCAAGAACGGACATAGGCTATGTGAAATCACGTTAAATGAATTATTTTTGACTACAGATTAAAATCAGTTAACAAAGAAAGCCCATTGACTCCGCGATTCGCGTGAAGTTTATTTTATTTTTCAATCAACTGTCACGTGATCCTTCAAGAATGCGGAAACATGTGGAATAAATTATTTTTAAAATCAACTATCACGCGATCCTTTTTTCCGCTGTAACTTCGGGACAAATTGTCCGACACAAATTATTTTTATACCATCTTAAAGATAACAAATTTACCTTTTCAATGATACCAATTTTAATTCTGTGACAGTTTTCATTCAATTTTTATTAATTTTTTAAATTTTACGTGCAGACGATTTTGAAATAACGCAAATTTATAGCTACTCAGTTGCTAGGAAATGGTTAGACTTTGAACTAATTTACCTTTATTTCTGAAAATTTTGCTTATATTTATAAGTATTCATAAAATAAGGCAGAATTTACATGTATCTGTCTGTCTGCCGGTCGGTCACAAGAACGCCTCCTAAACTTTGAACGGTAGCGACGTGAAATTTACACGCGGCATTCTATTGCATACTTTTAGGTCAAAGGTGTTATTTTCAACTTTCAGAGTTAATTAGTTCTTAAGATATTTAATTAAATAACGAACATTAGCCGCTTTTAAGCCTAATGCTTAGACGTTTTCTGCCAATAATTTCCGAAATCTTTATTAGACAACAATTATTTTTATGCCATTTTAAAGACCAGAAAATGATCTTTTTAATGCTATTAATTCCATTGCGATGAAATGTTCTCTCCGATTGCTATAAAGGTTTACAAATATTTTTTAACGTAATTTCTAACAATACTTTTTATTCTTATAGAAATAAATTCAAGCCAAATTACTGTTTCGCGCGCGGGCTTTTGCCAGTGTTAAAATTAATATAAGAAAATATTGCTTTCTTTGACCATAAACAACAAAGGAGACTTTACACTTCCGGTTTCCTGTTGTGGTAGCATTTACAGCTTTTAATACGGTTACACAGTGATCCAATGACGTTAGTGAATTATTCTCTCGATGTTTTGTTTAATTTTCACAGTGAGATATTACATAATATCCTTCTGTAGATATGGTAATGGGCATTAACAAGGAGCATCATATTCTGTAGAGCTCTTCAAGATCTTAGAATTGTCAGGGGCACCTTCCGACAATCCTAGATTGATAGTCGGTGTGCCAGTACTACTAATACGTAACCTCGATATACCGAGACTGCGCAATGGCACACGATTAAAAATTACGCACCTAGGTACAAACGTCGTGAAAGCTACTGTTATGACTGATATAGGGAGAAGAGAGATTGTTTTAATTCCACGCCTTCCGATAACACCGAAGGATTTCTCATCTCAGTTCAAAAGGTAGCAAATCCCTGTAAAAATATCATTTGCGAGGCTCAGGGCCAGACACTGAAAGTGGCAGGCGTACATTTGGAAAAACCATATTTTTCCCATGGTCAACTATATGTGGCCTGTTCACGTGTGTACAGCCCACACAACCTCTACAACCGTGCAAATAACGTGGTATACAAAAGTATATCATCATAGATAAACAATTTACATAACTATATCAGCATACATGTACAGTACACTCCTGTCAGCCGTCCAATTAAGTATTATCAGCCGTCAGAACTTTTCCTTTCCCCTTTCAAAATGCAACAAAACATTTACATTCGTGAATTAAAAAAAAGAATGATTCAAATTTTTCGCGCACGAAGTCGCGGTTAACAGCTAGTCTTAAATAGATTGAAATAATAAAGAAAAATATTCGAATGGGTGGTGTCATATACTTAGGAGGTTAAATAAATTCGTAGGGAAGGAGGTATAAGATACACTGTATAAACGGAACTAGTGCATTTTTATAACCTTCATGTTGAAAAAGCTATTCATGTGTCATCACTAGGGAAAAATTTCTAATTAGAGGTTAAATCCTCAGATTACTTTACAAATCGTAGCTTAACAAGAAACGCCAGCTATCTCAATTATTTGAAATTTCAAAGAGGAAGATTCAAATGAATTTTGCGCAACCAATAACGAATATTTTAATTTTTTTTTCACTTCTTGTTATAACGTGTGCTCGCACGTTCATAATAGATATTAACAAAATTCATTTGTATTGCTTGTTAAACGGCGAAATATTTTTATTGTCGCTAAGTTCACGCATACCAACTGTCAGCAGGTAAGTAATACAGTAACACAAAGATCGTATTAGTTGAAAAAAATCAATGTAAGTATGTGCATCAAAACGTTCTGGGTTTTTCTCTGGAGAGTGCCGATAAAATGCAATACAAGGTCGCGTGCTAGGATTGATAGCGATCTGCAACAATGCATAGCTATATTAACATTAGGAGATTATAGATTCCTCAGGAGAGTGGGATTTGAGGAAATCGTAGACTACTATATACACGTAATTGAATAAACCTCACTATAACAACACCTAACATTAATCAACCGAGGCCTCCAGCAGTGTCGGCTCGTCATCTCAGAGACAAGCAGTACTGCTAAAGTTGTATAGACCTAAGTTGTAGGAAATTGTGTGCTGATTATTTTGATATATAATGATGATATACTAAACATTGATAGTTTTTGAGTTATAAGCAAAAAAAATGGAGAAAAATGTTTTTAAATTTTTTTGGCTATAACTAAAATTCCAACAACAATTTATTGGTGGGAAACTTTAGAATCGTAATCAGCACCGGAAAAAACATAAAGAAGCAAAAAAATTACAACTTCTCCTGAATTGGATTTAAAAAAACGACTTAACGACTGAACTACAGAGAAAAAGCGAAAAAAAGCCAAATGAGGAAGTCGCGCCTAATGAGAGGTGAAAAAAATGCAGCTCAAATGAATGCAATTTCAAGAGGAGAAAGGGTTGCTTTTCTCCCGCTTCGCGATGCTCTTTGCGTTAATATCGAATCCGTAGGAGAGGCAAAACTTGATGCAGCTCTGGTCTGTCTCACTTTTAATTCTTGATTGATTTTCCGTCTTCTTTTTGCATTTTTTATTACTTTTTTACCATTTTCGTTGATCTTTGTTTCTGAATTCTCAAAGCGGAAAAATAACCCAATTAGAATAAAAACGAAAATAGAATCTTTTAAAATAATTTCGGGGGCTCTGCAGCTCTTATGGACGAGCCGCCACTGGCCTCTATGCTCTTTGTCTTCACACGTTAGTCGTCATGATTCACGTCTGAAATTCGAATCGTCTAATTAGATTATCCCTTCTCTGCTATCTCTTAACTACAGTAGAGAAGGGGTCATCTGATTAGATAGTTGGTAATAATCGTATTTGGTCATCGTGTAAATCGTATTTGATTCATATGGCGATCAGTGTGTTAATTAGGATGAAAGACGACTAACGTTTCAAGCACAAGCCACTGCTGCCTGAGGCTTCGGTGGACTAGTGGTGGGGTGTCGGTCTCGAATCCGGATCGTTCTAGGTTCGAAACCAAATTCCTATGAAGATCCGTCGTGTATTGGGCCTTCTACAAGTTCATAATCAAGGTCATACAAAAGAAAGCCCCCAAAAATATAAATAAACTCAGAGTTAAACGAGAATAACAAAAAAAAACAAGTAATCCATTCTAGTCCACCTTTTCAAGGGATAAGAACTATTTGAAATGCATTCAAAATAATAATTAGAAAATATTTTCTGTAAGAAGCTAGCATTACACCAAACATAGCCCGAAATTTTCCTAAAACAAAGGACATTATAGATCTGAACACAAAAAGCATATTTTCAAAAGAATGAGAAAAAACACAAACATCAAAACGCTAATATGATTGATTTAAAATATTAGCCATCTGGCTGTATTAAAATAGTCTTCATAAATAAAAAACTTACCCTATGCCAATAGTTTAGAAATGAGAACAAAAACCTTCATGAAATCACAAACCCACGCTAATTTTCTCCAAGAAGGAGGAGCTATTGAAGAAAATACTATTTCCATGGCGCCATCTATTTTTCGAAGAAAGAAAACAGAAGAGGCAGAAACAGGAATTTTTTATAGGGAATGAGTCAAATCACACGTAGGGGTGCCAAACATCCTCCCTCTCGTGTTGCGGAAGTTTGGAGAGGAGGGTGCCAGCTCAGGTGTCGACCTCATCATCTGACTGCAGTTCAAAATTACGAGGTCCGACCCAAATAGCCCTCTTGCTGCTTCAAAACGGGACGTTAATATAACTAATCTAACCTAAACCTGTGTTGCCATTAATTAGATCTATAGAACTAGTTCGGAACATTTGATGTACTTCCTCATTAAAAACTTCTAATATATGCCTCTTTTCTAAATCCTAATGACTTGCTTCTGAACACAGAAAGCAAACTGTTTTCATTATGAACCTTCCCTAGTCTTTAAATTCAAGTGGTGATGCATAAAGTGGTTTCAACACTGACTCAAGGTCATAAGCCTTTTGCCAGGAGTTCAAGCATGACGAACTGTATATCTCACTTTCTAAATGAACTATCAGGGTCACAAGGTGATTATCCTTTAAAAAGAAAAAGTCTCTGACCTTTACTTTCTAATTCCCATTTATGGATTACAAATTTCAAGAAATCGTTAAGGATAGTTTCTCTGAGATACAAACTTGAGTCATTGGTTTAACCCAGCGACTCGAGTGAGAGTTTGCGAATTAGTTTTTTTTAAGCAAACAGTTAAATGAACTTTTCGAATGAAAAATATAAAAATTCTAGAAACTACAGAATTTATTATGTTTCAAATTATTGCTAATGTGCTGAATTTGTCGCAGTAGAAAAATTTAAAATGAATATGCCAAGAGATATTTTTTTTAAGATAAGTTATTTTGCAGTTGTCCAATGATTCATTTATAGTTCAATAAGTTTCTCTGTTATTTCAAGATAAGCAGATTCGAAGGAGAATCCAAGCAATCTCAACGCTATCCTTTAAGTTTCTTGCGTAGAGCAAAGTAAAAAGCGCTTGTCAGCTATTTCATAAATTTTCATAAGCCACTTTTTTGTAAATTTGTGGGTTAGTGTTGGTTTCAATTACCTAACCTACAAATTTACCTGCCTGGTTTAAAATATGCTAGAGCTGAGAAAACAAGGTTTAAGTTAAAGAAAATTTAATTACAACATATTTACAAGACTTTGTACAATTTCAAGATTAGTGAATCACGCTTATAGATTAAGTCAGCATCGCTCCGCTGGCGGCAGTGTTTTATTCTTCTGCTTCGCTGGTTTATAAATAGACTGAAGGAGTTGCTGATTTGCATACTTTCCGAGATCAAAAATAACCACAAAGCGGCTCTGTGAATTTGATTTGAACCTCGTGGCAAATGTCAGTTTTTAGTTTCACTTTGTAGTACCGCTACAAATTGACTTAAGTAAACTATGCTATTGTATATATGTAGTAACGAATATTTCTAATATTTCTTTTGTTACAAAAGTTTATTTGGACCTATTTTCAATCCTTGCAGTCAAATAGTGATTAAAAGAAACCTGGCGTTGCATGGCTATGTACTGTCTGTCAGCCAAATTGTCTAGTTAAACTGGTTATGCTAGGGAAGATCCATTTCGAATAGGAGGAATCCAACGGAAATCGGAGTTTTTTTTTATTCTTTGGCGTCAGTTTGTGGCAGAACACATATGAATGAACTCTTACCTACTAGGGAAATGGATTCTTCCTACGATAACCTGTTTCTATAGCGTCCGCCGTAAACTAGACAATTTGGCGATGACAGTTCTCGTGGCTGTCAGACAGAAGTTTATGGGACCTGTTGCTTTCAGAAACAGTAAAATGGTATTTTATTCGACAAGCCGGATGAAAATTTAGTATTGAAGCACCTTGAAAGCTGTTTCGGGATGGGTTTATGAGATTTGATCCCCCAACTCTACAAACACACACGATACATTCATTGCGTGCGATGTGAATTTACCCTAGTGGCGCACTCTGCATCTGGAAGGGGGATTAATGTCTTGAACTCATTGGTCTATGTCTGGAAATCCCCAAAAGTCTCAGACATGATATTAATTCAGCATGTTTGGACGAATTACATCGCCATTCATATGGTATGAAAATTAACTACAGGATAAATATTTTTAAAGCGAAATTAAGTACTGGGGCTCTTCGATTTACGGCCGAGTTCCGTTCCGATTGACAAGTCTTAGGTCGGATTTATATTTATCAACACTATTTTCATTCAAACGAGTTATAAGTATTGTACGTAAAACACAAAACTTCAATCCGTATGATTATTGTACATATGTATACCGTATACGGATGATTATTGTACATAAATATGTATCCTATTGTATGTACTGTAAACAAAAATACATCCTGAAATTGCTTTATTTTGAAATTTACTTTTTTGCAGTCGTAAGCTGAAGAGAGGGTAGGTGTACAAGGGAATATAAAATAATTTTTGTTCCGTAAATAATTTTATCCTGTGCACCGTTATATAACTTCTCAACTGCCGACTGGTCTGCATAACTGAATGTTATACAATGATAGTCAAGTTTTGAGCCGCAATATTGTGAAGCATTTGAATTTTTTTCCGTGAAATATTTGCTTTTGTAGTTTGATGATGAAACAAAATTTTCCTCTGTCTTATTTGTAGCAGAAATTACTTGCATAAACTGTAAGATAAAATATAGCAATTACATACGACTAAATACTAGCAAAGTTCCTAGTTTTTAATTCAAATGAGAATTATGTTAGTCAGACTATTTTCTTAAGCTTCTAAGAAATGAATTTGACTATATCAAACCATTTCATTATCCAATTATACTTATCTAAATATTGCAAGACATTCCAGAAGAAAAAATATCCTTTATATTTTGTAAAATTATTCTCAATTCATTCAAAGTTGATAATTTTAATTATCGATATATTTAATCTTAAAATCAAAGATGCGATTTTGGATAGCTTTTAACCCTCCGACTCCGTATCCGCATATTTACGGATCCTACTATGGTTTGGATTGAGGTCGCTTTTCATTGGCTCTCAGCGTCACGTGACTTCGCTTGCTTCTGAATGATGTCATTGGAGAGCGCTTAGTTTGGATTTTGATTTTTGTCTTGGCTATTGTATCATGGAGAAACCAAAATTATCTTTATCTTGAATTCATCATTCCCTTTAGAAATATCCAAATAATCGTAATTAAAAGATAATTTCGGTTTTTCCATGATGCAATAGCCAAGACAAAAATCGAAATCCAAACTAAGCGCTCTCCAATGACATCATTCAGAAGCAAGCGAAGTCACCTGACGCTGAGAGCCAATGAAAAGCGACCTCAATCCAAACCATAGTAGGATCCGTAAATATGCTCCGTATCCCGCGATTTTCGCGGGTTGAAAGCAAGTCTGTTCTCTGCTGCATCCTGCGAATTTCACAGGCTAATGTGCTTACTTTCTACTTTCATAGCGTTGGCTCATATTACCTTTGCATATAAATAATTCGCTTGGCTGAATGGTATTTGAACACGTTTGCAAACGTTCAACTAAATAGTGATTTTAAAAAATTACAAAGTCAGAGGGTTAATAACTAAATCTGTCCATTTCAAAACATGCAGTTAAAATCCATTCCAAATTAGCTTTGAATTTATATTGATAAAATTGATATACTTAATATTAAAACACATATTAGCATAATTCTATCAGGTCAACCAACGGTGAATGTTTCCTAAAAGTAGAATTTAACAATTTGTGGCTCAGTATCTATTAATGCTAGCCTACAGTGCTCACATTAATTTTTATTGGTGAAGTAGTTTCAGGAATGGTGAAACATGAAACAATTTTGCAGATAAGAACTATCGAAATTTAATGAATTTAATGAAATAATTATATAAATTGCTTTATACTATTTATGCACCGACTGAAGATTTTTAAATATTGCTGATTAAGAAAAGTTGTAAAATGAGAAATTCCGAAAACAAATGTTTTTTGACAAGAAAATACTTAAAGGATATATGCATACTGTAAAAAATATTCAATACCCTTACTCATATTTGGATGAAAAATAGTATCGTTAAAAATTATTCGGATTAATTTGGTTTGATTTTTTTAAAAAAATTAAGAAACTGACAAAAGTAAATTCTTTCAACTTGCATTTTTTTCACAAGTTATTTGATAACACAATATATTTAATCTGCAGTTTGAGATAATTTTTAATAAACAAGTGAAAAAGATTGCATAATTCTGACATTCTTAATTTATTAAAATTATTTTATAATTTACTTTTTAAACTATTAGTTTTCAGATGTTCAAGTCAATAATTAGTCGGCATTTCAGTAACTAGTTCAACCTTAAATTTTAAAAATCTATCCCTTACTTACAATTTACAACTGCTACTAAATTATTACTGAAAACCGAGTTTCACCAGTAATGATGATTGATGCATACAAGAAATTTATTGGCTATTTGCTTAAAATATAGGCATTTCGAACAGTCATCAACAGCTTGCACTCAAAAGACTTCTGGAATACCTTAAAATATTGCAAAAGAAATGCTACATTTTTAAATCTCCTAAATTTCTTCTTCGTGATTCAAAGATTTGAAACTGGATCATTCTTGAAAAGAAAATCCAAATTTTTACACCAAGTTTTATAAACTTTTATTATACACATAAGTGAATACAGCAACTTAAGTTGTGCTAGTATATTGAGGTAAAATTTACATCAATCAAAATGCGACAAAGTTTTAAAGACATTTACACATGAAATGAAGAAAAATATACAGTGCATTAAATTGAAAAATGAAAGTGTCTACGTGAAAAATTGCATAAAACTACAACACGTCTTAAAACTGACAACTTAAAAGGTCTAAAATAAGGATTTTAAACATTTGCAGATATTTGCGAAATCGTTCTAACAGATGTACTTCCCCTTTTAAGATTACGATTTCTGTATTTCTTGCAAAATAGTCCTCGTACTTTAGAGCTGCAAGAGAATACAACAAATATAAATAGTCCTTGAAGAGTGTTGAATATTATGAACAAATACCACACAAATTCATGATCCGCATAGCCAGCTACGAGACCAACGATCCATGTAAGACCCATGATGAGGGCAAGTCTCATGAACATGAAGAACCTTTTCTTCAATGTAGCTTCATGGGATCGACTAGTTTTTAATGTGGCGCGACTGATGACGAACGTGACGTCCAAGAAGAACGCAGCGTTTAAAATCATGACAACGATCAATGGCACAGCGAAAAACACCATCAAGGCCCTGCGTTGTCCAAACCAGCAGAAATCGGCTCCAAAAGACGGCCTGTACTCTTCAGACAACAGCTCGGTTGAGTCGAAGATTTTCACTAGAATAGTCAGTATAGCTGGTATGGTCCAACTGTAAAGGGAATACAGCAATAATCTTCTCCATGGAACTCTGTGACTAGATATTCTAAGTTCTTTCATCACCACACGGAATGATCGCCAAACATCAAACGCTATAGCGTTCATCCAGAAGAAAGAAGTCAGGAAAAAGTAATATATACACATACCTAGCGCAGGGCAGCTGCGCCCACTGTTCACCAAAGCTACGAATAAAAAGCACGAATAGGCCAGCAAGAGAGATAAACTTAGAGATGCCAAACAACAGCCTGGCAAATTTCGAACCGAAGAAACCTCACAGAAGACGATTAGGTGCGACAGTAGGCTTAAAATGGATATCAAAAGTCCAATGATCGTCACATAGGTAAAGGTATCCGAGAACTTGTTCAGCTTCCCTTGATGGGTTTCATTCATACTCCTATTCTGTTTCAACTCGTCGAATTCTGGAGTGCATATGTAGACGCCATGATCAACCTTATAGTAGTCTCTAGGTCCAAAGGTTAGGGAATACATTTCTATGTGAATGTCGCCGTTTTCAAGTACTTTATACTCGTCAGGGTCGATTAAAATCTTGCCACAGGCTAAAAATTCGTCACTTAAGTCGGGTATCGAGTCTTTACCGTCTTCTGTCGAGGTTTCAGGCGAGCACAAGTATAAAGTGCCATTTTCCAAGATATATCTACTGTTATTTTGAATTCTGCCGGATTTTGAATGATATAAGCTACCATTTTTCAGCAAAGAGTAGTCGTGTTCAACAATGTATCCACTGCAATTTAAATCGTGTTTTAAATTTTGAGCCGAATGAAAGTATTCGAATTTCTTCAGGTTTTCAACCGTGTCGTTCATAAAGGACGCGACTTCAATGGGTGGCTTGGAGAGCAGCACATGGCCGATCGATAGAGAAGAAGTTGCCAGTAAAACAAATAATCTGGCAGCAAAGGAGTCCATCTTTCAGAGGCAGACTTGTCAAGGATCCATTAAAGTCAATGATCAGTCTTGTATACAGTCTGAAAAAAAGTATCAATAAATTAAAATTGCATCATAGGAAAAACTTTCAAAACACAAATAAAGACACCTAAAGCATAATTACATATTGAAATGAATTAATAGTAAATAATGTTTCGGGCATCTAATAATAACCTGATTTCAAACTTATTTAATAATTTGCATATCTTGTGATCAACAAGTAAAATCCATGCGATTGTCAATTCACTGTTTCCTAAAGTATTTAGCCCCTTAGAATTGAGTAAATAAACGATTCAAATATTATTGAACTAATATTAACACGGTAATCAAAGATTATTGAACTAATATTAGCAGATAGTTATTCTTGGGTAAGGGGTGCTCACAAACAAAGGAGTTTTAAAAATTTTAATTAGATTCCTAATTTTTAAAAAATGAATCAAAATTTTAATTTTTTTGTCACTAACTTCGGAGCATATTATTACATAAAAGCCATTTCTAAGCCTTTTTAAAAATTCAAAAAGTAAGTTTTTATGAGATAAATTTTATTTTTGTGCAATTATCTAATTTTAATATACAATTTAATTTTTTCAACAATGTAAATCAAAAAATTTTAAAAATTTATTTAATATATTTTGCAATAATACTTTTCGTTGTTTTAGATACTGCATTGAAACACACTCGTGTTGCAATAGTATTGATCACATTTTCTGAGTGCTATTGTTTCTATATAGTTAAGAGAAAATTTTAAAAAAATATATAAATATAGACGAATCGAGCCTAAAACATAATACGATGTTTTGAATCTCCTTTAATATTTTTTATCGGAAATGGAATTTAAGGAAATATACTGTAAACTAACGTAACGAAGAGAGTGATACTCACTGAATAAATTCATATTACAAGATATGATACTGAACGGGAAACGTTTTCACAACATGCCTTTGAGGTATCATCAAAATTCGTATTTATATCATTCTTGTCATTCCAAATTTAATGTTTCATAGCATTCATAAGAAAATTAAGATTTTTCGGTTTGATAGGTACTCTAAAAGAATTTCTCTGAATTATTTGATAAAGGAATTAACATGCCATGCGCTGCTTGTTTCTCTTAAAATCTTATGTGGTCTGCCATAGATTTCTGGTACTGAACAGAAATAAATATTTCTTGCTCCGCATTGTAAAATCCAAACCAATCTATCAAAGTCCATTCTTCATAAGTATATCAGTTCGACTATACTCCATGTCTGCAAGCACTGGCTTGAGATAAATATTTCTCGATTTCTTTCTAATTACATTAAGACGGCCAACGTTATCTAAAATTACAAAAACTAAAAACATTTAGAATGATACAATTCGGCTTGTAATATTATAGGGAATTCATTATCATAACAAGTGCCTTGTGTACTCCAAGTTGTATTAAAATTGCAATACATTCTCATTGCATGAAGTTACATGTAACTACATAGTAGGGAGAAGGAAACAAATCTTTCGAGTCCCATTTCGAGACTTCACGAAAATTAATTGAGGATGGGCCTTGTAATCCAGAGACGGCACACTTTACCTACCATTGGTAGATCGTTGGAACTAGACTGGTTTAACACGTTGACTGCCACGTCACCCATATTCCGGCGATACAGATATTTGGACCTTCTAACTAACCCCTTCTCCGCTATCTCTTAACTACAGTGAAGAAGGGACATTCAGGGTGTCCGAGAATTTTTGGACACATTCGGAGTCAGTGACCGGTGGAAAATCTTCATTCGCAATGGCTACCTATCAGCAGAAGCCATGCGCGTTTTCTGGTTTTTCTTCTTTTTTCTTAAAGTTTTTCTTGAATATCTTGAAAATTCTTCAGTTTTCACACTACATGTGAATTAACAAATTAAAGAGCATAAAATTCCCTACAAATACACGCTTTCATTTTCCTTCAAGTTTTAATATTTTCACAGATAATGGCTCTAAAGAAATTTTTGATTTCCAGTAATTCACCACCCCCTAGAACACCGAAACAGCGTGCTACCTATTTGAAAAAAACTTTTTAAAATGTGCCATCATTTTTAAAAATCCGTAGTTGAATAGTTTTTTTTAATAATATTTGAAATGTGTCCAACAATTCTCGGACACCCTGTATAATTAGATAGTAGATGCGAATCACAGATGCTAGTCAAAATGCGTGATCGACATTCAACGTGATAACGTCCATTAAGCCCTCGAATGCAGGGCCGGCCCGAACAAAGGCGGGGCCTGGTGCAAAGTTGATTTGCGGGGCCTTGAAACCGATTTCGTAAAACAAAATATTTTATTGCATTAAGATTTTACGATTAGGATTGTTTTCACTTATGCCATACGGTGTAATTTGAGTTTCGCGATTTTGATTTTTCAATAACTGTTTATATATTTCGTTACTTTGTTGGACATTTTCGGTTTTTAAAAATTCTGCAAGGGAGTTCATGTTTTCAGCAATTTTCTTTCTTTTTCTATGTTTTTCTTAAATTTATCAGATCCACACATGCGTTTCCTTCCAGCATCTCTGTCTCTAGTCATATTCCGAAATTGTCCAAAAATAATAAAAAAATTAAGATCAATTTTTTAGTACAGTAGGAACCCGGTAATCCGGAAGAATTCAGGCACATGGACGTCCGGATTAGCGGGATTTCCGGATTGGCGAGGTTTTTAAAAAATAACGTAAAACACTTTTCAAAAATTGTATGTACAGGTACTATGGTATATCTGATGAACTAACATTGTATGGTTAAATTGAATGGACATGATACAGTATGAACATGATATGTACATATATAATTACTACATATGTAAGTGAATGAACATAATCAGTGTCCAAAAAAGTCAGTGATTTTTTTTTGCGCGGCCGTTCCAATTTTTAATTCAAATGCGCTGTCTCTTAAACGTCTGAGGAGCATAATTTCGTGTGCTTCAAAATTTTGCTCTTCAGCATAATGTAATGATGTGATGAGTGCCGCCACAGCCTCAGAATGAGAAATTTTGATAGGGTTTACAGGGGTGACGTCGTCGTCATCATCATCATCTGCTGCTGTTACTGCCCTGATAATTTCGTCGTCTGTTAAAATTTCATTTCGAGTCAAACTTTCGTCAGCCTCAGCAGCCCATTGGAGGGCTTCAGTATTAGACATCGGGTTCGTATTTTGTAATTGGGTAATGAGTGATGCAAGCTAAATTTCTTCAGTTTGAACATTTTCTTCAACTTCAGAATCAATGAAATTGGGAAGCAAATTTTTCCACGACTTGTTGATCAGCAATGTAGACACAGGTGCCCAACAGTTAGCAAGATTGAACACGACATCTTTTAAATTTACATTTTTCAGTGTTTTTACCAAGTTTTCATTGTGCACAGGATCATTGAGAATGCTCGTAAGAAGCAACTTGCGATATCCCAGCTTGATATTTTGAACAACATTCTAATCCATCGGTTGGATCAGAGCGGGATGCGGGTTTGCATCATTCTTCATGGACCGTCCGGATTACCGAGGGTTCTGGATTAGCGCGTGTCCGGACTACCGGGGTTCTGCTGTAGTATGATTACAACAAACAACAATGAAATATATTATTTAGTAATTTTCAGTAATATATTAAGCATTTGTCTTCCCTTTATAAATACGAATATTTTATTTCCCCACCAAACGTACGATGTACTATCATCAGCTACAACGGAAGCATAATAAAACACATTGTTTTTACTTTTCTTACTCTGTTTTGGCTGTGTAGTGAGATTCAAAGCCCCCTAACCTTGCCTTTGATCTGTCGACGTGAAATGTGCACATATCGCGTGATTATATTCAAATGGAAGGATTAAAATAAAAAAATTAGAATGCATCTTTAATTTGCAATATCAGTTAGCTGCGCGGGGCCTTTAGAAGACGCGGGGCCTAGTGCGGCCGCACCGATTGCACCGCCCTCCGGCCGGCCCTGCTCGAATGAAATGAATCTTAGATTGAGTTGGTTTCTGAAACCGCGATACTCCGCTTTCGAAGCCGAGACTGCCTCTATCCAACTACGGGGGCTTATCTTGCATTACAGAACTGAAACCAACAGCTTATACTACAAGTTCTCCTCAGCACTTGCCGTACGATAGAGTTCCGACCCGAGTGACAGATTGCAAGTCAGATTTATATTTTTCAACACTAATTCAACCTACCGGATTATAAAAATTGTACATAAAAAACAAATTCAGTCGATATATGCATTATTATTGTGCATATGGGGAAAATATATAATATGTATTCTATTGTAAGCATTGTATAAAAAATACAACTTGAATCCAAGTTTAATTTTGAAATTTATATTCTACGGTCATAAGTACACATCCTCGTAAGTCGCATAATTAGAGGTGAAGGTGTATAATTAAATTTTAGTAACGGCAGTTTAACTACTCCATGTTCTCAAACATCAGTTTGATGTAAAAGCGTGCTTATAAAGACAATTAATGGATATTTCAAAGCACGAGACGAATATGCGTCCTTCTGAAAGTTTCCTTGCATCAAAATATGGTATTTAACCCGGGAGTAAGAGCGCTACGAAGAGTAACGAGAAGAGCAACACCCAATTCCTTATTTCAACAAAACTAGCACCATTTTTATGCTATATCTGTTCCAAATGATTCATGCAAACAGTACTAGTTAAATAAGAACAAATTTTTAAGCGAATAATTTAGTAAATATTATATTATTCAGCGCATTGCGAACACATAAGAAAAGTATATTTCTTACATACATGTTTTTTTTAACATTTTTTAAACAGGAAGCCATTTTTTTAGAAATCCAGAAAAGAATTCTACGTGGCTTTATCTTTAGATCCAATAAATTTAGGGCGCAATATACTTTCATTTTTCAGAGTCTACAAATTTAAACTTTACCTCCAATAGATTTTGTGAAAGAGGACAAGACTGACTACAGTTACATTACTCCAGAATAATATAACTTTTCCCATCAATCTCGTGACATTTTACTTACACTATTTTCCAGTTTAAAAGTTTTGTACCCTGAAATATCCCCATTATAAAAATGTAGAATGTTCTTCAATCCACTTGTTTATGCACTAAAACTTAAATAGCGAGACAACATTTTCCTGTCCCTAATACGATCGCTCAAGTGAGCAAAGAAACCCGACTCGAAGACGCAAAAGGGAGTGTTTCACACCCCTTATGGTGAATTCCAATAAAAATGTAAAAGAATTTTAATTCAAACAAGTTCCGTCTGTTGAATGTGACCTGAAAGTCAGATAGCATGGATTTGATTCATTTCAAATGTAGGGAAGTCTGTATTTTTCACATTTTGCGTGGCGCGGGGTGTCGGACACCCCCTTGCGCCTCTCCTGTTAAAAGTATAGATATATTTTATGTGTCTCCATGAGAAGCGATACGCAACTAAACTCGTTAACCTTCTGGCTGCACAACCAGCGTTATAAGAGGGTTTAGTCCAGTTATGTTAATGTCCATTTTGGAGCAACACGATTTCAATATTCGGACGGACCTCGTTATTTTAAATAGAGATCAGAAGACGGTAAAAGCTGGTACAAGGGTTTACTTTCTACTTTTTAAATACACAAAGTATTAAAATCGTCAAAAAATTCGACTCCGCGATTCTTATGAACCTCCACGTTTTAGAACATTGAGTTGAAAACATCCAGCTGTGGAATTATATCCTATTTGAACACGATTCGTCAAAGAACGAAAGAAGTTGGATGAAGTAAATTTGATATGTTATCTTTACAGCAAAACTGTACATATGTTTAATTTTGGATAAAAGCCTTTAACAAGAAATCGAACTCCTAGAATCTGCTTGCATTTGAGCAAGACAATTCAGAAAAGGCAGTGATCTTCACATGGATAAAATTTGACATATGGTTTCATAGTTAACCTTCCAGCCGGAGCTTGTTTGCAAGAGATACTTGAATTGTGCATCCTATTACATATTTATATCGTTATTTTATATATTTAAGTGCAATTTTATTTATAAAATCTTTGTTTAGTGTTAGGATAATAAATACAGACAACATAAATAAAAGTTGCATCTATTTTTGTAAAATAACACGATATATACATGTAATACGATGCACGATATGTCGTAAAATTTCCGTAAACGCGCCCGCTGGAAGGTTGCGCAACCTTTCGAATTCAGTCGATAAAAGTACAAAAATGCATACAAGATATTCGTCAGTAGGTATACGACGATGCTAAACACTTATGTTCGCTATATTGTGGAAAATAAAAGAAAGCCGAGTGTAAAACACTGCTGCTTTATTCTACAATTTGCGATTACACTTTTGCATAACTTTGCTTAACCCATTCGAGACGGCGCACTGTTTTGGAGACCATCTCCAAAAGCCGAAATGTGTTTTTGCTTTGTATCGATCATTTTTAATAAAAAAATGCGTTTGCAATAGAAATCAGTCACTTCGTAACTCACTTCGTGCAAATAAGATGACTGAACACCATGTGTGCAAGTCGCTCCCAAGAATAGTTACGTGAAAACGTCTTTCCGCTCGTCAGTCGAACTTCCTTGTGTGACAAAATACCGTAAAAATACCCAGCCCCGTGTTGCCCTTAAAAGGATTTGTTTTTGAATACCGTCATTTGCCCATCTCTCAGTATCTTCACTAACTTCAGTTTCAAGCTCTTCCATTTCATTTTCATTATAATCTTCCGGATCAGTTTCATCAAAAAACACATCAAGTGTATCATCCAACAATTTTATATTCATATTCATGTCTTCCTCAACAAAAAGATTCCAAATAAATGAAGCTAAAAATTATCATAAATGAAAGTTAATTCATTGCAACGAAAATAATACAGAATACATTATGATATCATAAATGCATAAAAAATATATTTGTAGCATATTTTGTTGTGCACTTTTTGAGGGAGGACAGAACTCAGAAGACTGTCGTTCCAAAAAGAAGACCTTTGGTCACCTTAATTTTAGGGACTAAATTGAAACCAATACCAATTTTATGTTTATTTTAAACCAGTCTTATCCCGATGGTTGCTTTTTCCATATTGACTGATAATTACAATTCAATATCTTTGCACACGTGGTGTGCTACCCGTCTTTTTGGCTTGGAAATGCATTGCACACGTGTGTAATCCGTCTCGAATGGGTTAACAAGCATTTGTTTCCCATCTTGTAGAAATATGCGATCTCGGTATTGCTTGACATTTTTTAAAAAAATTCAGAAATATTCGTTATTGGTTGCAAAAAAAAAATCAGTTTTTTCTTCCTCTTTGAAATTTTAAAAATTTGAGATGGGTGGTGTTGCTTGTCAAGCGACGATATTTATAACAGTTCGTTTCGATGCGAAACGTTTTGGACTTATTTGTAAACGTTATATCTAAACAGCGATTATAAAATATTGTAGGAATAAAAGTAAAGTTGAAGCATTTAGAAAATTAAACGTAAAAACGTATAAAAATAGGATTTTATCATTATGACTCACCAAATTAAAACTGACCCAGTTTTGAAGGATTATCAAGCAAGACTAATCTCAGGAGGATGGGC
>BGPR01020088.1:0-22578 GCA_013235015.1 Araneus ventricosus
CATTGATTAAAAAAAAATCTACGTATAATAAAGGAAGAAGCACCCCTGAGTAGAGAAAATTTAATTAATTCTTTCCTGTTCATCAACATATTGCTATATATCATAGAAGTAATCATCAAGACAATACATTGAATTTTGTTATTTTAAAGGGTAATGACATCTTAACATCATACAAAGAAATATTTTATATATTTCAAAATATTGACAATCGATCCCAGAACAGTTATTATATTCCTTCCAGGAAATTAATGTATTTAAGATTTTTTGGTTAACAATGTATTTCTGCTGCTATTGATTGTTTACTATAAATGTGAATGACTCTCAAGAAAATTTGTTATTATTGATGATTATATTTCATATCATGAAAAACTAGAAAAATGCTTCGGAAATCATATATTTATCGATATGTTTCAGATAAAATATGCAGTTTTGGAAGACAACATTTCCAGTGGTATATGTCTACACGGAAAATTAATTATATTTCAAAATTTTAAAATAGAAAAATAATCTGAAAAAAACACTTAAAAATGATTGGCTTTATGCAAGCTGAAATAGTATTCGACAGCGCAAAGATCACAGCAAACACAGTTTAGTTAGAGGATAGTAGTTTATTGTATTATCAATTTTATAAATCAATATATGCGAAACTCTCAATGAGTTTGTCGTTTGCAACTCAGTTTTATAAGAAACGGTGGAGTTGGCGAGTTATGACACAAGGATTCAAATCGATCGAGTAACATTTGTGCTTCAATTTCATAATAGAAAACATTACATATTTGAATTACATAGTGAAAAAATTTACTAAGTCATATAATCTATTAATTATGGACAGAATATTTCAAAGAAAATTTATTAAGCCCATAATCCTTGATTATTAACTATCTCAATCATGCTTCAGCTTCAGAGTTTTCTGATTTAACATAAATTTTATTAAAATTATCTATTTTCTGCGTGCCCTACGCAGTTTCTTCTTGTTAACAACTGGATTAATATCAGGTTACGATGATAAAGATACTGTTATCAATAGGTTGTATTTCGTCAATATTTGTTTGATTTCATGGTACTCAACCTCTATCAGAAGAAAAATCTTCGATTTCTAGAAAATTCCCTCTTTCTCATTGAAACTACCGTCCATCAAAATTATGGAAGACTCCCACATCTAAATATTCTTTGTATTAATGGTATGATTCCAGCTCTTCTTTCAACTTTCAGTTTGGCTCCGGAAGTGGAATCTGCTTCGTTTCGACAGACTTTATTATTCTTACAGTGAGTTCCTTTTCAGGAACGTTTTGTTATCGTTTGATTTCGAGGCGTTACTAGATCTTTGCGAATCTTCTCTTGTGTTTCAGAGATATGTGTAAACTGCTAAAATGACTATAATTCTCACTTATCGCTTTTTATATCTGAATTAAAATTGTTTTTAACTCACATTGTCATTAAAGTTTTAACAAATGTAAATATTTCAGTTGAATTATTGCTAAATTTAAATCATTTTATTTTCAGTAAATTCTTTGTCATTTTATTTTGTTTGTATGTTTTGTGTTCACATTATTTCTTTTAAATAAAAAATTGTTTTGAAATAATTAAATTTATTACCCCTGTCCAATTACAAACTAATTTTTTATAATCATTCTTTTAAAAAATTGATATTTTACAATATTTTAGCTACGAAATAGAGTGACCTTCCATGTTGGTTTAGGGCCCTCCCGTTTGAAGGATAATTCTTTTCTTCCTTATTAATATATTCCTATATTATAGAAGTAATCATAAACACATTGATTCTTGTTGATTGATTTTACACTGAAGAAATATGGACACAAAGAAACTTTAATGTATTTCTAAATATTGACAATCGATCCTAGAACTATGATCATACCTTCTAGCGAAATTAATGTGTCTGAGACTCTTTTGTTACAATCTATTACAACCTCTTACTGATTGCTTTTCATTAATACATGAACGAATCACTTTGTAAATTGTTATTATTGATTTGTTATATTATTTTTCATTATATATATAATCATATATAAATATTATTGCATTATATTTATTATTATTTCAAAAATTTCAGAATTGAAAAGTATCTTGAAAACACTTCTTTTAATGAATTCTTTTGAAAAAACACTTTTAATGAATTCTTTGAAAACACTTCTTTAATGAATTCTTTGAAAACTATTCTGATGACTATCAAAGATCTCAGGAAACACAATTTACTATTCAGAGGATAATAGCTTTTTCTAAATGTTTGTTTGCAATCGATTAATAAACTGGTATATTTTGCTGATTAAAACCATCGTTTAATAAAGTAAACAATTTCCAATATTCTGAATATGAGAATATTTTATTTATTTCTTGCGTGTTAATAAATTGTTATATCATAGAAGTAATCATAAAGACACAGATTGATTTTTGTTATTTTAAAAGTTTACACCATCTCAGAATCATCATGCATAGAAACATTTTTATATAATTCTAAATATTGACAATCGATCCTAGAAGAGTTATCGCACCTTTCCAGTGAAATCAATGCGTTTCAAATTTTTTTCTTGAGTAAACAATCTATTTCTAAAGCTATTGATTGCTTCTGATTACTTGAACGAATCACTTTACAAAATTTGTTATTGATTTTTAAATTTTAAATTGATTTACAGTTTTATATGAAATGGAAACACGCTTGAGAATTCATATTTATCCGATATGTTTGAAATCAAACATGCAGTTTTTGAACACTAAATCTGAAAAGGTATAATGTCTACAATGAAATATATACATCACATTTGAAACATTTCACAAGTGAAGAAATATCTTTAACAACTTCTTTAACATTAATGTCTCTTGTGCAGACTGAACTAGTATTCTGATGAATAGGAAAGATGACAGGAAATAAAATTTACTATTCATATCATTATCAGCTTTATAAATAAATTTATGTGAAACTCTTTCATGAGTTTGTGTGTGTTTGCAAATAGACTTCAAAATCAAAGGATAAGCTCCGGAGTTCAAAGTAATATGCTTCAAATCTGTCGAGTTACATTTTTTGCTTCGATTTCATCTCAGAATACATTACATATTTAAAATATCTTTAAAAATATTTAGTGAAAAATTTACTACGTCATATATTCTATCAATAATGTTAAGATTATTTTCAAAGGAAATTTACGACTTGCGTAATCCTTTTTGGATTATTAACTCTCTCAATTCTGCTCGAAAGGGACAGATTTTTCAGATTTACTATAAATTTTACTCCAATTATCTATTTGCTGCGTTACCTGTTTACGCAGTCTACCTATTAATAAATGGATTAATAGCAGGTTACAATGATGATATTAAGTTGGTATTTGGTTACATGCTCGAACAGTTTTGTTTGATTATGTTGTGGTGTTCAATGTTAAATCAGAAGAAAAATCTTCGATTTCTTGTAGTTTCAATCCTTTCTCATGGTACGCTATCTGTTCATCGTCCAAAGAAGACTTTTATAGATTTTGCAAAGATCTTTTGCATTAATGGCACGATTCCAACGCTTCTTTCAACTTTACTATTCCTGCCTACATCTGAAGAAGAAGAATATAAAAACTGGACATTCGGTCAAACAATTGGCAACCCAATGTGTCAAAAAGTGGTAATCTTTATAGGACTGCATATTTATATCACAGTATCTATAGAATTCCTTTGCGATACTATTTTATCAATTTGTGGTTTAATAAAGCATTGTCGGCAGTACATTCTCAAGTACAGTAATAATTTAAAAAGCTTGGATTTTAATACCTTATCTAACAAACACGTCGGCATTCTAAAAGATTACAACATCATGGAAAAAAATATACTTCATTTGAAAGAAATATTATCAGTGCCATCGTTTCTAATCCTGGCGTGCTGCTTTTTTAACTTGTATGTTGCGTTGAATTACGGGTTGGAAGAAGACCGATTATCAGACATCATAATAGAATTTGTTGCTTCTGTTTTTGTAGGCATTGCTGGAATAACCTTAATGGTAATCTACAGTTCCCAGATACCCGAGAATATGATGAAAATAAAGGCAGCAGCTGGTCATTTAATTGAAAAATATCAACTCAGTGTTTTTAATGGAGGGAAAGTATATTGTACTCTGGACAGAATTGAAAAGAAGGAAGTTATTTTCTTGACAGCGTGTGGTGTGGTTGACTTCAAGAAGAGCTTTCTGTTGACGGCTTCTGGAGCTCTGCTTACTTATGGACTACTGATTATACAATGGAAAGTGAAATAGAGAGATACACGTAAAATATGGAAAAGAACATATATTACTATGTATTTACTGTTTTCTTTTAAATAAGTTGTAAGCAAATGCATTTCTGCACGTTAAATAGAAATTGGATTAATTAATAATTTTAAAATTTTGCAAGAGAGCCAAATGAAGTTGCAGAACGCAATGTATTACATTGCGTATTTTATTTTCTGAGAACGTTTATCCTTTGTTATTTTCGACCTACAGCTACGACACTTTACCTCCCAAGGATGCGTAGGGAATAATAATAAAATCAGACTTAGGATAGCTTACCTCTCAGGGACACATGTGTAAGTTTTTATAACAAAAACGAGATTTGAATTGCAGGAATTATTTCTGAATAGTTTCTAAAATAATCATTTTGAGATCAAGCAGTAAGAAAAACTTTATAAATCGTCAAGCACCCATGCGTGTGCTAAATAAGACTTTTGTTATTGACATTAATCCCTCTTTGAAAAATATTTTAATATATATGTAAAAACAGAGATTTCTGCTTTGTTTTGGAATTAAAATAGCTTTGCTTTATCAAGTAGAATTTTATATACAGGGTGTCCGCATTTATTGTGGTCCATTAGCTAAATTCTAAATCGTTGGAGATATACATATAGTTCCAATTGGAAAAAAAATGCCTTAAATAAAGGGAAGAATTATATATTATTTTTATGTTAATAAACATATTTCTGAAAAAGTTACGAATTCTTATTTTTTATACGGTCCCGGGTCCTAGCAGTCATATTCAGTAAAATATTCTTCACACACTAACACTTTAAACCAAATAATTCCCACTCTTTTGCGTCTAAAAGTGAGTGAGTTATACAGCTTAGAATTTCACAATTTTTAACGAATCAGCGGCTTCTTCGAGCAAGTTCTGCGCATTGATTGGTGGATCGTCGGCAAGTCTGCTATTTTAATGGTGTAAAGTGGTCTAAAACAGCGATCTTCAAAGCTCCATAACTTGGTCAGTTTTAGTCGCAGAAGACTGGGACTTTTTTGTTTAAAATGTTGGAGTGTCAAATTATTTTACGAAATATGATTGATAGGGCCGGAGGACTGTATAAAATGTTAGATTTCTTAACTATTTCGGGAATAATTTTATTCACTCAAAAAAATTTATAATTCTCCTCTTCATTTAAAGTATTTTTTAAATTGAAACTATATGTTTACTCTAACGATTTAAAATTAGCTATTGGACCACGATAAGTGTGGACACGCTGTATGTTGCTTGGATATATTTTCATCTGCCGTTATTTTGAGAACATACAAACACCTATTTTTTCTATAAAAACTTAAATCTAGATAAATATTGACTGTGAAGAAAAATAGTTTATAATCTTCGTATATAACATTGATTTTTGTAGTCGTATTATTTATGCATTTTAGATATTAAATGTCAGTTTCATTTCAGCCCTCATTGATTTATATGGATGTGTAAGTCTCAAGATTTATCCTTATTTTAATATTTCTCATTCTATTTTACTTCAAAGTGTCTGTAAAGCTTGTGTTACTGTCAGGTCTTATTTAGGCAGATCTTTGTTTATCATTACCTATTTTTTTCCTTTTAAATAATTTTACAGGCGTAAGTTAAAAGGATATTTTCTAGTTTTAGCATGATTTGAACCGATTGTGTCACCTGTCAAATGATTTTGATTTCTCACTTAATTGAATTGTTTTCCATACAAGAATGCTCCATTGTAAAATTTAAAGAATTTGAAACTTTTTTGAGAAGGAAAATAAAGTACCCCCTTGGGACCTCGTGAGCTTCATACGTGATTTTGTTGCTTTTATCCGCTTAATGGCCATCCAACTGGATTGTCAACTCTTAGGATTTATGCACGAAGGGTGTGAAGGAGCGTTATGTGTTGAGAAAATGAAGAATCTTCAACTGCTGGAACGTAATGCTAACGGTTCTGTATAAAGCCCATATCAGACGGCAGCGTTCTCCGTGCAGTTTCTGGCATAACACGAGCATTGCCACTGTCAAAAGTTTGAAGTGACGTCAACGGTCAAACAGGATTTGGATTATCATGGGCTGTATTAAACCGGCGTAAAAATGTACACGATAGAAAACTGTTAGCGGCGAAAATTCACACCAATCGGGTGCGAATTTAAACTGTGATGTAGTTTGTCGATTGAATACAGCCCAAGATAATCGGAATCCTGCCTGACCTGTGACGCCACAACAAACTTTTCAGAGTGGCAATGTTAGTTTCGTGCCGAAAATTGCTCGCAGAACGCTGCCGTCTGATATTGACTTAAAAGTTTTCTTTAACCATGAAGCACCATTGTTAAGGATCGCAAACTGTCGTTTAAAACGAAGAACATTTGGACATTTAAAGTTCTGAGAAATAGATCAACAATATTTTTTTGAAATTTGATATGGATGTTCTCCCTAGTGTAGAGCTTCCTTAATGCCTCTCTGTGAGCCAATAGCTTCACAAGTTAAAGGACTGGACCAATGGTATTCGGTATGTTATCTTTCCACCAGAATTGTATATCTTCCCGTTGTAGGATAAAATCCAATAACGGAAACACTGTCTGTTGGTTTGTCTAAAAGTGTCTATGAGAACACGATTACTCAAAGATGACGCACGCAAGATGGGTGTATTTTATTATTTAACTTTTACACCAAAAAGACGTAGCATTGAATACACTCTCCCCCCTACACTCACTCACACCTTCACGTCGTTTGATTTCTTAATGTCCTGAAGCTGAAGATCAGCTACATTTATTGAGCGTCTATTGAAAGTGAATGCGTCTAATGCCAACCGATACAATTTGCTTGGTTTGCGATGTTATCTGTCGGTTATGTTGGCAGTGAAGATCGGCAATTCAGACTCTCCCATGAACAGTTACAATTCTACATTTGTACAAATGAACTGAAGTTATGAAAGTTCTGTGCATGTTTTTAATTGTTTATGCAATAATTATTCAAGATGCGTATGCATTTTTTTGGCCACGCAGTTCATATGAGACAAAAGGTATGAAGAGCAAACACTGCCATTTGTCTGGAGTGAAAAAGGTCGAAGAGTAGGCCTATAAGGCAGATTTCGAAATTAGAAAAAAAAATTTGAATTGTGAGAAAAACTAATCTTATCTTGCATTACAAATTTTTATCTTCGGACTGATAAATGATAAACATTGAGTATGAATGGATCAGAAGCAATGCAGGTAGTGTATTTAGAAAAAAAAAATTATGGTTATTTATCCACTTTTGAGAACAATCTTCTGCTTATTTTGATTTTAGTGATAGTTTAGACTTTTTTTGACTATTTGTTTTGTAGCTTTATTTTTCCGCATCTTCTCCTAAGACAGAATGAGCAATATTATGACAAACCTAGTTTTTAAATTCTCACCAGGCCAGCCTTATTTTTGTAACAATTGTTACTGAAATATATAAAATCACAATGAAAATACCAATATAAAAAATGGAATATATAAAATTAATCTTCTGTTCATATTTTATAGTACTAAAATTCCTTCAAAATATTTTTTCGGAATGTCTTTAAACTCTATACACTGAAAAAAGACATCTGAGATAGCTTTAAAATTTCTCCACTTCCTTGGAAAAGAATAAACGATAATTAAAAGAATAATGGAGTCCAAACCTTCTGAAGTTTTACCAAAAACAGAAAAGAAGGACCATAATCCACAGCATTATCCGCTGTATTAAGACTAATGTTTATGAGAAAGATAGTTTGTCAAGAATAATTCAAGCTCCACTCTTTAGTAAGAAAGAAAAGGTTTTTTATTTATGTTACCATGAAAGATGATACTTTCAAATGAAACTGCATTCATCCAAGAAATCAGAGATAGTAAATCGCATAGTTTCTACAAAGAAGCCATTTTGAACTCGTCCTTTCTCGATAGTTATACATAATTAAGAAGGTTATCTGTATATAAATTTCAAACTATTTCAAATATTAAGAGTACCTACAATTTTGAAACTTGCATTACTCAGATTATTTAAAATATTCTTAAAGATTTGAATATACATGTTCGTTTCAGAAAGAATTTAGAGATGCATTTAGTGTAAAAGGGAAGCGTGTAAGCTAATGCAAAAAGAAGAAAAGTGTACAGAAACATGTCGTTGATAAAAAATAGTAAATCTTAAGGATATCGAAAGAAGTTTGTAATGTACCAAGTACTATATTGCCTTTTGTGAACATCTAATTGAAGGAACTTTTACAAATAGTTAATTACATAAATTTACGCTTGTAATTTTTAAAGGCTTACTTATTCTTAGAATTTCATTTCATTGCCTGTAAATTTTGTTGGCAGTGAAAGAACCGCTAAAAGAAAATAATTGAAAATTCAGCAAAACACACTAGACTAAAAATAGAAATTCATCAGTGGCTTGCAGATTTGCTTGAAATAGTTATTAAATATTTTTCTTGTATAATATTTAAAATCAAAGCAACGTTTAAACAGTTAAAAGGTCAACATATGGTCTTCAAAATAAACACATTCAAAAAAAGAGCTTTTAAATACACGCTTTTATTATTGAGCTGAAAAACTCACTATTTAAATTTAATTATTTTTTACTGGTATCAAATCATAATTTAAATTACTAAATTTTTGAACTGATAATTAAGTTATGAAAATAGTAAAATAGTGTATTGCCATCAAGGACACATAAAAGTGTACAAAATTTCCAAACTCTAGCACTTTATTAAGTGAGTGAAAATTCGATTACAAAATTCAATCTTTAGAAACATGAAACAAGTCAAGTTAAATAAAAAGATATAAAACAATGTTTTAAGCCTATTTTATCTTTGTCGACGCTGAACTGGTATTTTTTCTTCCAAATCAGAACAATAAATATTTGTTGGAAATCAGGATGGTATGCAATTGTAAATCAAAGAATATTAAAATGACAAAAATAGAACACATGAATATAGTATTATGCTGATATTTAATACCAAATTCTTTTTAAAAACTTTTTTTCAGTTTCATTTAAAATCATTATATAAAAGAAATATCTGCGACATCTTTTAAAATTTCTTTCCTCGAAGTAAGAATAATAGACGGTATCATAAAAAGAACAATAGAGCCCAGATCTTTTTGAACTTTACCAAAAACAGGAAAGGAGGATCATAATCCACAACATTACGTGCTGTATTAAGACTAACGCTTATGAGAAAGATACGCTTCCATGAATAATTCAAATGCTAGTCTTCAGCGTGAAAGAAGTTTCTTTTTATTCAAGCATGAAAGAAGTTGCTTTGAACTAGATCATGCGAGGAAACAGAAATGGGGAAAATCACAATGTTTTCTATTCTATTTATGAAAGAACGTTATTTCAAGTCTGTTTCGCTCATTCCTTATTCATAAATCAGAGCGTTATTTACATGTATATCTAAAAGGAGTTCGTATATTTTAAGTGTGACTATATGCTTTAACACAATCTTAAAATTTGTAGAGATCTTAATATTTAAAATCCTACGAAAAATATAGATATTGTTCGGCAACGGATTCTGAAACCCTCCACGCTTTTGCGCATGCGTAGGGCGGAGTTATTTTCATAAAAATAGGGGGAAATTAAGAATGGAAGGGTGATGTTTACATTTTACTGAGCGTGTTCTAGCAATGAACTCCGGAAATGGGCACATATGACTCATTGCCTGACTTCCTTTTCCTGTGTGTAAAATCATCCAAATGTGGTAGTCTCGGAATCTGTTGCTGTTTTCCGATGCAATTCATAAATTAAAAGAATTGCGTGAGTATGTGAAAGAAGAAACAACCATATAATATATTAGAAAGTAGAAAATTCTAATTTTCTGCGAATATGTCAAGAATTTTGTAGTGGGACTCTTTCTAGACATGTTCCTGTAAATATCCATTTCTAAGAACGCAGATGAAATTTTGCAAGTTAAAAATTTCAGAAGCATTATATTGTTGTTTTCGGAAGCAGTAGATATTTTCTTGACATTGAATCTGAAACGTTGCAAAAATGAAAACAATAACAATTTTGAAACCAAATAGCAACTGGATCAAAAATGTGTAATACTCCATCAACCTATATTTTTATCTCTGAATTGTTCTCGAATAGTTTGATACTTTTAAATTCAAATTTACTTGTGTGAAGGAATATACCTTGGGGAGGAGAAACTAAAAGTGCAAATTCTGAGAATTTCTGAAAATTTCTAAAATTTTGGCCGCACTGTGTGATTTGTATTTAAGACAAATTTCAATTAAACATGAATTCACTAAAATTTATTATTTGGCAAAATATATTTTCATCTACACTAGGAGAGAAGAAATGGCAAGGTTTAGATATAATGATAGTAAATAAATGCTAACTCAATCATTTATACTTTCTTGTTTATGTAGCATGCAGAGAAAAGATGCCGCATCCCTAAAAATATAGAGGTATTTGGAAGTATCTCCTATGCAACCAAAGATATAAAAAAATATGAAGAAAGCATCTATTGGAAAAAGATCATTATTTAAAGGAAAAATCAATGCAAAATGATAAAGAAATACAGCTAATGAAATTTTATACGCCTTAGTTTGATTCATTAAATTCTAAATACTCTACTTACAGTTCCTTCTACTGAGTTTCTTCAACAACACGTCTTTTATTCGAGAAAAATACTCTTCAGTTTTTCAATGGTTTTTAGTTCCATTACAAAGAATTTTTCAGAATTATCGATTTTCAATTTAGTAAATTTTTTAACTAAAAAAAGAAGAGCCTTTCTTAAAAATTGGTACACAGCACAATAAGACTGGAAATTGATAATGCCCATAATTTTAGAAATAATAATAGGTGCATGCCTTAATGCCTATTGAAAACATAAGTGCAAACAGCATTGACATTAATATTCAGCACCAAATTAACACATCTTGAACGCGTGTTAGAAAAACAATTTTGATCTTGAGGAATTTAAGAAATTTCCAAAAAGTCTTGACAACTAACGCATTTATTTTAGAATATAAATTTATACCTAGAAAAAAAAGAAGTTATGTCGTTTATGTTACAGAATAAGAGGAGATTTTAAATGTAAAAAAATACTAATCCCAATATAGCTTTGCTGCGGTTGTTAACGTTACTGAAAATTTCTAAGGCATGTAAAGTTTATTTAAAGAAATTAAACAATAAATGAAATGTAAAATACTTTATAAACTAATTATTAATTGTTCATTTCATTAAAATCTACTAAAAAATTTATTTCTTTTAAATTGAGAAACACCAAAAGGTTTACAAAACTTCAGAAATAGTTTCAGGAGAAGAACATCTGAATTGAGGTATTCATAAATTACATCATTTGTACTCTGCGCAAATGTACATTTCTCTGCCCCCGTTTTGACAGCCGGGGAAGGAGCAGGCTCAGCATCCCCAGGAGATCGATGTGACCTGTAGTTGATTTTGTATGGAGCCTTTGTGAATGTCCTACCTAAATGGGTAAGCTACTAACTTCTTAATTTCTAAAAAATCGCAGCTAGAAAAAATTTTTCACACAAAATAGATCTTTATGATGAGGCGATAATTCGTCTAATTTAAATGATCTTTCTCTCTTTAACAAGAAGGGAATTACGGGAAAATGAACATTTCAACCCCAGGCCCCATTTCCAGACCGTCGGAACCATTAAGAACTCGGTCTAGGCTTTCAGCGTTCTTACAACATGTTATCTGCTAGCTCATATCCAATCAATATTAATCTAGCTATCGCGTTCACAAAATAACACGTACAATGCGTTATTCATACTATAAGTTTTATTACTATTTATTATTACTTATACTATAAGATGGTTATGGGTTCTAGGGACGATGATAGGAAAATTTGTGCTGAAATATCTTCCGAGTTGTAGCATGAGAATCACGGCAATATGTATTCATTTTATTAGGAATTTATCTGAAAAGCACGCAAATTGTATGGCTGTTTTTTCCCCAATAATTCGATACACGACTTAATTTTTCCATTATATCCCACCTGGGGGCACCATGAGTGCGTGGATGAGAAGCCACCTGATAAGTAAGCCGATTCTCGTTCCTAGACGTGGTTGCAGAAATGGCAGAGTTAGCCCCTTACTCCAATGACGGTACGTACCTCCTTCGTGAAGGGATGGGCCAATGATGGCAGTTAGGATGAGAAGGCAGAGTGAGGACTTTAGCCTCAGTGCTCGCGCTATTGCAGTGGCTGTCACTCGGATTTACTCTGGTGCTACGGCAAGTTGGGGTAACTTGGTTTTCTCATTCTGATTAATTTTCCATTATTATATCCAAGTTATCTTTGTCGAAGTTTCGTCGGAAGAAATCGACAATAATAATGATAAACAGATTACAAGAAAATCATAGTAGGACTTGCGATTTTTGAAGTTTGCATGTCTTTTCAAAGTTGTTTTGCAATCGATTTATAAATTGGTACATTTTGCTGATTAAAAAAAATCTTCGTATATTAAAGGAAATGAAATCGCAAAATTCTGAGTAGGAGAAATTTTAATTACTTTTTCCTTGCTTATCAACATATTGCTATATCATAGAAGTAATAAAGACACACATTGAATTTTGTTATTTTTAAAGTTTACGTCATTTCAACAATATATATATCATGCAAAAACATTTATATATTTCAAGATACTGACAATCGACCCCAGAACAGTTATAAAACCTTTCCAGTCAAATTATTGTGTTTGCGATCTTTTTGGTAAACAATCTATTTCTGCCGCTATTGATTGCTTCTGATTGCGTGTGCGAATCACTTTACGAAATTTGTTAATAATGATGATAAAATTTGTATATTTTATTTGAAATGGAAACACGCTTCAGAATTCCTATTTATCCGATATGTTTCAAATCAAACATGCAGTTTTTGAAGACAAGATTTCCAAAGGTATATGTCTACACGGAAAATAATTCATAGTTCAAAATTTTTATAATAGAAAAATATATTTGAAAACACTACTCTAAAATGATTGGCTTTTATGCAAACTGAGATAGTACTCTGATGACTAGCAAATATCACAGCAAACACAGTTTACCAATCAGAGGATAGTAGTTTATTGTATTATCAATTTTATAAATCAATATATGCGAAACTCTTTCACGAATTTATTTGGGTTTGAAAATCAGTTTTAAAAGAAACGATAAGTTGGCGAGTTCAGGGTTATATGCTTCAAATCTGTCAAGTAGCATTTTGTGCTACGATTTCACCTTAGAAAACATTACATATTTGAAATTCTTTGCAAATATATAGTGAAAAATTTACTAAGTCATATAATCTATTAATTATGAACAGAATATTTTCAAAGAAAATTTATTAAGCCCATAATCCTTTTTGGATTATTAACTCTCTCATTCCTGCATACCAGCTTCAGATTTAACATAAATTTTATTAAAATTATCTATTTGCTCCCTGTCCTCTTTACGTAGTTTACTCATTAACAACTGGATTAATATTAGGTTACGATGATAAAGATACTAAGTTATCAATAGGTTGTATTTTCATCAATATTTGTTAGCTTTCCTTATGGTACTCAACCTTGCATGAAAAGAACAATTTTCAATTTCTAGCAAGTTCACTTCTTTCTCATTGGAAACTACCTATCCAGCGTCCCAAGAAGACTTTCATATATTTTGCAAATGTCTTTTGCATTAATGGCACGATTCCAGCTCTTGCAAACTTTATTAGTTTGGCTTACGCCTGAAGAAAATCTGCATCGTTTCTGGACATTCGGACAAAACATTGACAATCCAATGCATCAAAAAGCTGCATGCTTTGTTGGAGCTATGTTTATTACACAGTATCTATAGAATTCCTTTGTGTTATTTTTCTATCTATTTATGATTTAATACAGCATTGTGGGCAGTACATTCTCCGGTTTAGTAATAATTTGAAATGCATGGATTTTAATACTGTATCTGACAATCACGTCGACATTCTAAATGATTACAACATCATGAAAAAAAATGTACATCATTTGAAAGAAATATTATCAGTACCATCGTTTCTAATCCTGTCGTGCTGCTTTTTTTAACTTGTATGCTGTTTTGAGTTACGGGTTGGAAGAAGACCTGTTTTTGTAGGTATTGCTGAAATAACCTTGATGGTAATCTACAGTTCCCAGATACCCGAGAATATGATGAAAATAATGGCAGAAGCTGGAATTGAAAAATATGAACTTGGTGTTTATATAACAGGGAAAGTAATTTGTTCTCTGGACAGAATTGAAAGAAAGGAAGTTATTTACTTGTCAGTTTGCGATGTGTTTGACTTCCAGATCAGCTTTCTGTTGACAGTCTTTGGAGCTTTGCTTACTTATGGACTACTAATTACACAAATGAAATAGAAAGATTCACCAAAATATGGAAAAAAGAACTCTTACTATGAAATTACTATTGTATTTTAAACAAGTTGTAAATATATGCATTTCTGTGCGTTAGAGGTAAACTATCCTAACTAATAATTTTGCAGGAGTGTTAAATGAAGCTTCAGAGCGCAATGTATTGCAATGTGTAATTTTGTTTCAAGGAAGGTTATCGTTAGTTGCTTTTGATCTACAGCTATAACAGTTGTCCCACCCTTCAATAGGAGGAATTTCTTTAACCTTCCAGCAGGCGGCTGTATGTGAGAGGCACTAGAGAAGAATTTCGCTCTATATCTTTTTACCAGAGGGTGCTACGAAGGCATGCCCTTGGTTATTCTTACAATTAGTTTTGGGGAACGTTTTGTTATCCTTTGGATTTCGAGGCGTTAACAGGACTCTGTGAATCTTATGTATTTCAGAAATACGTGTAATCGTTCGCAATAAAATGACTATAAATCTGACTTATCGCTTTTTGGATCTGAATTTCAATTGTTTTTAACTTCCACATTTTCATTAAAGTTTCATACTACAAATGGAAATATTTCAGTAGAATTATTGGCAATTTAAATTATTTTATTTTCTCACATTCATTGAATTCTTTGGTCATTTTATATTGCTTTTATGTTTTATGTTTACATTAATTCCTTTTTAAATAAAAATTGGTTGAAATAATTAAAGGTATTACCCCTATCCAGTTACAACCTAATTTTTGTAATTATTCTCTTAAAAATTTATATTTTACGATAGTGTAGCTAAGAAATAGGCGTGACCTTTCATGTTGGTATAGAGGGCCCACAAGGCTGGAAGGAGAATTTTTTCTTGCTTATCAATATATTGCTATATCAAAGAAGTAATCATGTAGACACATTGATCTTTGTTGATTGATCCGACAATGAAAAAATGACACAAAGGAACTTTTTAATATATTTATAAATATTGGATATCGATCCTAGAACAATGATAATACCTTTCTAGCGAAATTCATGTGTCTGAGATCCTTTTTGTTATCTAATCTAATACTAAACCTATTGATAGCTTCTCATTACGTGAACGAATCACTTTTTGAAATTATTTATTGATTTGCTGTTTTTAGTCCTACATTATATATATTATTATATATTGCATTATATTTATTATTATTTCAAAAAATACAGAATTGAAGAGGTATCTTGAAAACATTTCTTTAAAATCATTGGTTCTTATGCAGACTGAACTAGTATTCTAATGACTAGAAAAGACGACGGGATATAAAATTTAATATTCATTGGATAATTGTTTATTGTATTATCAGTTTTATAAATCAATTTATGTGAAACTCTTTCGTGAGTTTGTGTGTTTGCAAATCGGCTTCAGAATCAAAGGATTAGCTCGGTAATATGCTTCAAATTTGTGCTTCGATTTCATCTCAGAATACATTATATATTTGAAATATCTTTAAACATTTATCATGAAAAATCTACTACGTCATATATTCTATCAATAATGTACAGAATATTTTCAAATGCAATTTACGATTTGCGTAATCCTTTTTGGATTATTAATTCTCTCAATTCTGCTCGCCAGCGTCAGATTTTTCAGATTTACTATAAATTTTACTCCAATTATCTATTTGCTACGTTACCTCTTTACGTAGTTTACCTATTAATAACTGGATTAGTATCAGGCTACGGTGATGATATTAAATTAGTAATAGGTTATTTGTTCGAACATTTTTCTTTCATTTTGTTGTGGTGTTCAATGTTGTATCAGAAGAAAAATCTTCGATTTCTTGTAATTTCACTCCTTTCGCATCGTAAAGTAAATGTTCATCGTCCAAAGAAGACTATTATAGATTTTGCAAAGGTCTTTTGCATTAATGGCATGATTCCAGCGCTTCTTTCAACTTTAATACTCCTGAGTACATCTGAAGAAGAATATCAATACTGGACATTCGGTCAAAAAATTGGAAACCCAATATGTCGAAAAGTGGTAATCTTTATAGGAGTACATATTTATATCACAGTATCTATAGAATTCCTTTGTGATACTCTTTTATCAATTTGTGGATTAATAATGCATTGTGGGCAGTACATTCTCCAGTATAGTAATAATTTAAAAAGCTTGGATTTTAATACCTTATCTAACAAACACGTCGACATTCTAAATGATTACAACATCATGGGAAAAAATATACTTCATTTGAAAGAAATATTGTTAGTACCATCGTTTCTAGTGCTGTCGTGCTGCTTTTTTAACTTGTATGCTTTTTTGAGTTACGGGCTGGAAGAAGACCGAATATCAGACAACATAATAGAATGTGTTGCTTCTGTTTTCGTAGGCACTGCTGGAATAACCTTAATGGTAATCTACAGCTCCCAGATACCTCAGAATATGATGAAAATAAAGGCGTCAGCTGGTCATTTAATTGAAAAATATCAACTCGGTGTTTTTAATGGAGGGAAAGTATATTGTACTCTGGACAGAATTGAGAAGAAGGAAGTTATTTATTTGTCAGCTTGGGGTATGGTTGACTTCCAGAAGAGTTTTCTGCTGACGGCTTTTGGAACTCTGCTTACTTATGGACTACTAATTTTACAATTGAAATAAAATAGAGAGATTGACTTAAAATATGGAGAAGAAAGAACAACTCTTACTATGTAATTACTATCGGCTTTTAAAAAAGTTGTAAAAAAATGTATTTCTGTATCTTAGAGGTAAACTAGCTTAAGCCATAATCGCCGAGTGTTACCTTCAAGCAACATATCCAATTTTGTCATTCAAAATCTTGAGAATAAGACTGAAGCTCTAATGCTTACTCTTTCTAATAGGATAAACATTGAAATTTTTGTTAAATCAATTTACAACATATAGGCAGTCTGAGCAACATATAGAAAAAAAACTAAAATAAATTGATGTTTTTTCCCTCGAGGCTAAATATTTTTAGCTTTGTTTGTACACTTAAGATAACCATGTTTTATTCTACAATGTGAAGGAATTTCCTTATCCGTATTATCATATATATTCATCTGTATAATTTTATCAACAAAATTTTTTGCAGACATAAAGCCCAGTGTTGTCATCTGGTAACAAACTGTTTTTTAGCCATAAACCATATTTAAGACAAAACAGGATTTTTGTAGTATTTTTTCCCCATGTTTTATTGAAGAAATGAAGTCAAAAAACATTTTAAATAAATTTTTGAAAAAATCGGGCTTTTAAGAGTTGAGTAATAATTTTAAAACTTTTCAAGAGAGTCAAATGAGGTTGCAGAGCGCAATGTATTGAAATACGCAATTTATTTTTCTAGAACAGTTGCCTTTAGTTTTTTTTTACCTACAGCTACGACACTATACACTCCGAAGAAGAGGCAGGGATAATGCAAAAACGATGAAAACAATAGAAATCAGCAAAATTGGAGTCAAGATATCTTTCCTCTCGGGTAGAGTCCATGACAAAAAGATATTTTAATTGCACGAATTATTTGTGAATAGTTTCTAATATTATCATTTTGAGATCAAGCATTAAGAAAATCCTAATAGTCTAAGTAATAAGCCGAATGGGCATACGTCCCATAGATTAGACTTCATTCCCTACTTGTAAAGAAATCCCACTTGTATGTGGATGTTTATATTTTCAGTGATCTTAAGGAATTAGGGAATAAAATTATGATTAAAGAAACTTAGAAAATCTCTCGGAATGCAAATGGTGGACTTGTTTTTTTGAGCAGGCGCATTACTCAAGTTTCAATTGGTTTCTTCTTTTAATTTCGCAGTAAGTACAACAATATTTATGCCTTACTTAGTGTAAAATAGTTCTAATTGTTCTTATTAAGTAATAATTTAGCCTTTTTAATATCAGATTTAAGAAATTTTGAGAAAATTTCTTTTGTGGGATATATTGTCCAAATCGTATTTAACAGTGGGATAATATATCTCATCACTGATAAAATTACGGAAAGATTGTTGTAACGAAGCTGTCAAGTTGTTTCCCTGTCTGGCAAGAAAGAGTTTTATAGATGTTTTACTGAAATAGTCCCAGCCGACAATACAATTGGGACATATTGTCTCGGTCTGCTATATAATTGGCACATGTTGTCCCAATCTACTACACAATTGGGACATATTGTCTCGGTCTAATATGCAATTAGGACACATTTTCGCTGTCTACTATACAATTGGGACATATTGGCTAGGGTTGGCCGAAAAATACTTTTTTTTTTCAAAACGCTATAGATTTGAAAACTTGCGTCTAGGATTGATAAGTAAAATGCAAACAACAAATTTTCTTTTCCTTATATCTGGCGGTAACGCATCGACCCTAAACTTTTCGAAAATATACGATTTTCATAATTTTTCTAATAACTTGAAAAAAATCAATTAACTTCTATAACAAGTAGCTATAGGTATAGTTTAGTAGAACAAAGTGTAGAAAAGATAAATAAATGAAAAATAATACATTTTACAATTTGCTAATAGCGCATTACACTCGAAAAACGCATCATTTTACAAAAAATTGACAAATTTCCATTGAAACGAAAAGTTGTTTCCGATTGTGCTAAATTTCAATTTGTTATTAAATGTAGTCCTTTACTTGCCTTCAGTTTCTTTTGGTACTTTGAAATAAGATTTGCTTGAAAAACATGGCATTGAAGATCAACGAAGTTAACTCGGGTAAGATAATAGAAAAAGAAATGCATCGAATTATTAGAAAAAAACCCTTTTACAATTTACTTATTTCTTAAGTAAATTTCTCATAGAAAGAGTACCTGTTGCAATGGTTCTGATGAAAAAATTTCGGAGAAACTTGTCTCTAGAATTCCGTCTCGGATTCAACTCTTCCAAACCTACTTTTGCATGATTAAAATTTCACTATGAAAAGTAGTTTAATTTAATGTCACTTTCACTGTTCCTGTTTCCTGGGAGTCTCCTGGGCCGATATTACGGTGGGCCGAAAAATACTTCGTTTTTTTTCCAAAACGCTACAGTGCAGAAAACTTGCCTCTAGGGTAGATAAGTAAAATGCAAAAAACTTCTTTTCTTTTGTTTACATCTGGCGGTAGCGCATCGACCCTAAACTTTTCGAAAATATACGATTTTCGTAATTTTTCTAATAACAGATAAAAAATCAAATAACTTCTATAACAAGTAGCTATAGGTATAGTTTAGTAGAATAAAGTGCAGGTAAGATGAATAAACGAAAAAAATAAAATATTTTATAATTTCCTAATAGTGCATTACACTGAAAAAACGCATCTTTTTACAAAAAATTGTGAAATTTCCATTGAAACGAAAAGTTGATTCTGATTGTGTAAAATTTCAATTTGTAATCAAATATATTCCTTCACTTGCCTGCAGTTTCTTTGGGAATTTGAAATAAGATTTGCTTGAAAAACTTGGAATTGAAAATCTTGAAAGTAGTGTAGTTCTTATAAAACCATCTCTGGAATTGGAACCGACGACTTTTTGTGATGCCTCGTTCACCAGCTTCACACATCGTTCCACTGTTTGGGTGTGACATGGGAACTTTTCAAAGTTCCAATCAGCAGCTGTTCCACCTGATTGAACCATAACCGAAATCTCTTGATTTCTGAGTCTTCGCAGCAAAGGTTGTGGTGAAAATGTAGTAGTGTTCCAGTGAATTATTTAGTGTAGTCTGTAGCTAGGAAATTGATTTTTGGTAGTTGGAAACTCCTGATCGACTTCCGTTTAGAGGCTAAGTATCTAGCTTTTATAATTCTTCTGAAACCTAACTCTCTTATATGCTCTCTTTTATCTACTATCATATTCAGAAGCGAGTTTTCTGGATGGGCAAAAAATGCATTTCCCCGAATTACTGGATCAATGACTTGTAACAAGTTTTATGGCAGGAATCTTGACGATTTAATAACTTCAAATATATGTTCTGGTCCATTTGTGAAGTACTTACTTTTCTTAATACGAAACCATACTGGAATATATGACTTTAGGAGAAAAGAAACTAAGATCTTATGTTCATCTGTTGAGTTTTCAATATTTAAATACAAACGGAGAACTCTGTTAGCCGTTGTTAACCATCTTGAATGGGAAAGAGCACCAGGTTCACAAACAGATAAATCTTCAGGAGATATGTCTAATTTTATAGCATAACGTATGTCCAGCAGATACTGTTGATCTTTGCTTAAAATTTTCCTTTCAATTCGACGAATGGTATTCGGTATGTTATCTTTGCACCAGAATCGTAGATCTTCCCGTTGTAGTATAAAATCCAATAACGGAAAGACTGTTTGTTGGTTTATCTATATATGTATATGCGAACATGATTACTCAAACTTGTAACACGCAAGATGGATGTATTCTATTATTTAATTTTTATACCAAAATTATTTATCTGTATCTAATTACGGATGAAATCCATAAAAGTATGCACTTGCCTCTTTGTCTCCTAACTTTTTGCTTTGCCTAGATTTGTCTCTTTTGTTTGTGTGTGTTTAAACACTTAATAAGTAAAGAGCTGAATGAATTTGGTTAGCTTCCTTGTAGATCTTTATCAAAGTTTGGACTCAATCGATCAAAAGGAAGAGGTCAGAAAAGTAAAATCGATGCTCTTCTTTATAATACGAAACTAGGCACAAAGCACCATATATTTCGTATATATCTCTATCAATACGGGACAGACCGCTACGTCCCTTCAAGCAAAAGACGGTAGCGTTCGAAACGTCCGACTGCCACTCCGAAATCCCACCCCCTTTCGTTAAGTGAGATTCATTTCACACCCACTGCGCGTGCTTTCTTCGTTAGAATGGCTCGCCCATATGTGTTTGGGGAAGAGGGGAGTTTTCTTACAATTCGGACAATGACAGCTGTCATTGAGGTTTTAGAGTGGGAAAGTGATTTTCCCTTATCTTTGACAGAGGTATTCGGGTATTCCCGTATTTGGAGGTCCCTTTATTTCAATGACCTTAGAATTCAGATGGATATACAGTGGTATTTATGTCATGCAAAAGACCAGAGGACTGCCGGATTAACGAAAGAACCGTAATTAATGGAGGAACCCCCGTTAAGAAGTCGATTAATGGAGTTTCATGAAAATAAAAAACGCATTTTAATACCAAACCCCATGGGTATTGCACAAAATATACATAATTATACAGAAAATTATATTTGCTATCCAGTAAATTATATTTAGTAAAAATTACAAAATATATTCAAAATATCACCCTCCACTCACATTGAGATACAGAGATTTGTTTTCCTTTTAACGCTCTCTACTCGCCCTTCTAAAAATATCTGAATACTTACTTGAGGGGCCGGACTGGAGATTTCCCGTATTATAGAGAGACCACTGTATGAGAAAGTCGAAAGAGCACCCTCGCTGGTCATATTATGAGCCCATTTATATACAGGTGATAGGATTTCAAAGGAAAACAAGAATAACCATTGAAGTGAAGATTATGGAGTCATACATTTCATGAAATATACAGGGTGTCCCTGAACTTAATAATCAGCACTAGCGTAGAACATCTTGAATGCGTGTTAGAAAGGCAATTTACACCTTGAGGAATGTTTCGAAATTAAGAAAATTTTAAAAATCTTCGAAATTAACGCATTTTGGAATTCAACTTTAAACATAGAAAAAAAATTCTGTCGTTTATGTTAGAGAATAAGACAGAATTTTAACTGTAAAAGAAATATTAGTTCCAATATAGATATAATAGGATGGATCGCTAATCTATGGAGAAAAAAAATTATTATTAATCAAAACCTACCTATGCGGAAAAGATGTTCTATAGTATGGAGATTAAGAGAAAAATAATAAAAAAAATTAAATTCAAAATTTAATACTGCCGCAAGGGGGTTGGATTTTCGAAAAAAATTGAAAAATACTGAATTTTGATTATACGATATTTTAAAAAATTATTATTAATCAAAACCTACTTTTGCGGAAACGATGTTCTATGGTATGGAGATTAAGAGAAAAATAATAAAAAAATTTAAATTCTAAATTTAATACTACCGAAAGGGGGTTGAATTTTCAAAAAAAAAAAAAAAAAAAAA
>BGPR01020089.1:0-13520 GCA_013235015.1 Araneus ventricosus
CTGCTTCGGTTACGATGGGATCGCGATCAAACGATGAACAGACGTTTAGCTGGATTAATGTTCGCCATTGATGCAGCTTTTAGTTATTTATATTGACGTTTATTTTACTCCAATGTTGTGGATAGTCGGCTCGAGGCCATCTGAGATAAGATGATCGCACAGCGTATGTGGCGCGTTCAGTGATGTGCTTAGACGTAATAATAATGGCGCGGAAGAACTCTTTGTTTCGCTTACTGAGCTTTTTCATTCTTTTTTTTTATTTCATCTTTTCTTGTCATCGCTCATGCTTTGACACTGGGTATACCTTACTGCGGCCGTGTTTTCCTCGAACGCAAATTAATATTCTTTCATATTCAAAACAAAGTTTTTGATTCAGTTATATGCACGATAAATATGCGAGTGGAAGAGAACTTGCGTGTTGTGGGAGAGAGAAAAAAGGGTAAATTTTCTGTAGGGTGCTTTCCTCCCTCCTCATAATGAGATATCAAGATCAGAACAGAAAGAAATTGTGTCAAGTTCAGAAAGTAAAATATTCTTAATTAAGTCTGACATTTGAACGTAATTAAATGAAATCCATTGTTAAGTTGCATTCTCAGATTTATAAGGTGATATTAATAAACACATTTAAGAAGTTTAATTAAAAGGATATCTGTATACGATACAAATATTGTTTATCTTATGCAGTAGAAAATTAATATCTTTTTTTTCCGAGTATTTATTTCTAGCCATAATTTTAAAGATTCGTAGTTAAAATAGTATAAACGTGTCCGGTAATTTTGCAGCGTTCTGATGGTATTTTCACTTCTAAAACTTTTTGTAATAGGTGTATCATTGTTCATACAGTTTATGTGTTCGAATTATATTAAAAAAGATATATACAGTCGGACCCTCTATTTAACTAGTCTGTTTTGCGAATTTCTCTATTTTGAAGTTTTCTTGGAACCATGAACATTTTAGAATTTCTTCGTAAAATAACCTCCAATAACGAAGGCATTCTCTATTTAACGAACTTTTTCTTGTGATCCAATATTTTTTTTTCTCCCTATTTCTCAAAATATATTTCTGAAATTTAAACTTATTCTTTTCTTTTAACACATTTTATGAGTGATCAATGACCTTTGAAGCTGAGAAAATGCTCAAACTAGGAAAGTGCTTGAGCATCAAAGAAAAAGTTAATTCTTCTATTAGGGTGGAAAGCGTGAAAAAAAGGATATTGCTATTAAAATTTGGTATTCCTCCAAACAGAGCTTATCAAACCACTAATAAAAAAAATCGTGATAAGATCAATATGATTCATCGAATTCTTGTTCCAAAACGTTTAAAAAAGCATGTATCTAGAAGAGTGGATGAGGCAGTTTGAAGTGGACAGTTTGAAAAATAAAACAATACAACAAGAATTGCGATGAAGACGAAGATTATGAAGATGGAAATGATCATGATGCAGAAATCAACAAATCTTCGTATGATGAAATTTATAAATTCATTAATTTTATAGCTAAAATTATTTTTTATTGAAAATGTGTGATTCCCGGACAATTGTTTTGTTTTTATTCTTTTCCTTTGCGATTTCTTTTGATGGGTAAAAAATATAAAACAAATAGATATTAATTTACAAAAATAAAGGTGTGATTATTACTTTTTTAATAATATGTAGTGTTAATGAATCTAAGTTGTTTTGTAGTTTCAAGCATTTTAAAAAGGGAGATCTATTTACAGCTGAATTTTCCATATAACGAACTTTTCGGGATTTAGCGACTACTGTAATAACAGAGGTCCGACTGTATGTGACTTAAGGATAAGTCAGCTGGAGCCACAAACGTTGCTCTGAAAGTCAGATGCAGCTTTTAAAAAAAAAGCAGTAGTTATACCACTTTTAGTATAGTTACCTTGATAAATGCATTGATGCCGAAGTGGATTTTAATAAATTTTGTAATCAAATTAGCATCCATTAAAACGTACTATAAAAAATTTTTTTTAACTAAATCTCGTTGAACTTTTCTCTGGAGATCGATTTATCATGATATTTATTTAGCACACTAATGTAATATCGTGTGTATTTATTTCGGACACACTAAGTTTCTCAAAATATATTGACAAGTAAATATATAACATCTTTCAAGGTGTAAATGTATCGCATACATTTTTTATAGAATATCGATAATCTCTCCTTTAGATATATCTTCAGATAATTCTAAAACGTTTAGAAGGCCAAAACTTATACTTTTAACTTTATACTTTATCTGTAAAAAAAAAAAAAAAAAAATCTTTATGAATATGACAAACTAAACGAAAATTAGAATTTCTGTTTAAATGTGATAGTGCAGAAACCATATAATCTTTTTTTCTTTCTTCCGAAATTGCTTTTGCTGTTTCACATTCTGTCTTTCCTTTCTTGAGTTTGTCTTATTTTCATAAGAGTCAAAGTCACATTATAGGAATATCAAATCCTTCAATAAAAAGATTTTTTATCATTGATTAAAAAAATTAATCTATTTTAATAAGCTCAAACAGCATTTTTGATATTATTCACTAGTGGTTACTGCAATCAACTGATTCAGTCTGTTGTATTTGTGTAGCCATTCCCATTAAGTTTCGATTCTAAAAATCGCAAGCCAGAAATTCTGTTATTAAACTGTCCTTGGTCAAAACAAATACCTAATCTATATTTGAAAAAGTATATTTGTTCCATCCAATTATCATGTATTTTTAAGCTACCACCAGAATGTTCTAGATAAGAATTAATTTAGAGGGCAAGAGGGCTACAGTATTGGCGTCATTTTTGATGCAACTAATTAGGTATTATCGATAAATTGAGATGCACTTTCCGAAGTAATTTAGGTCTATTATAACGTATTGTTTCTATGTATTTGTTGCTTATGCAATGTCTATTAGATACATCACAAAGGAAACGATCTGTAAAATTATTTTCTTGGAAGGTCATAGAAAATTATCATTGAATTGTTTGCATACATTTATGAACAGGTTATTATTAGAGTGGGAAGTTATAACTAATTTTAAAACATCTTAATAAACCACCATCAAAAGTTATTATGTCGCAATATCTTTGTCCTTAGTGACATCTCGTTTGGAGCCTATGTAAATGTAGTAAAAATTTATTTTGAAATTTGATATTGAATCTGGACACAATTTTTTTTTTTTCTTCATTTTAGTTATCAGATGCAGTTGTATGTAACGAAAATAATGGATATAGATAATGGTAAATCCACTTTTAATGTTATAGTTTGGGATGTCTATATAAACGACTATCTGATTTACAAACAATCATAACTGACATACCAATACGTCTCAAGTTTATAATCTACTCGACTTGGCATACCAATCCAGCAAGACAATGTTAAGAAACCCTGACCGACTGCCAAACATATATACTTTAATTGATAGAAAAAAAAATCAAAATATTAATTCTGGAAGATTGTCTTTTCAACTATATTAACGTATTTTTTGTATCAAATATTTAAAACCAGTAATTCGTGAAGTCTTGCAAAAAAGTTCGTTTTGAAAGTTCGAATAATTGATAGTCTTTGCTTTCGCAAAATTTCTGATCATAAGAATATTTCAAGAACTTATTACAGAATATTTTTTACATTTCTGGAAATAAATGAAAATCTTTAACATCTTTTATTAAATCATTGGAAGAGAAGAAAAAGTAATGTCAGCGACACATATCACCAAAAAGCTAAGAACTCGGTAAGAGTTCAAGAAGTAACGAATTCAAAAAAAGTGACATTTTTCATTCTGAATCGTCCGTTCGGCAGTAACGCTTTCTGACATTCGAAAGAAGTTTTCTCTCCAACCATCGAATTTGGCCGGATTCTGGTAAAACTAGTTTTTTAATTTTTCTTGAGTTCTACTTTTTTTTTGTTCTTGGTAGATTTTAAAACTCTTATAAACATTACTATTCAGGTATCATGTATCATCATCCGTCTTTCCTCGGCAAATAGGTGCTTTGTGCTCTTTTTCCCTCCCTTTTATTCCATTTTCGATGCGAATAGAATTTTAAAGAAGTGCTGCACTAAATTCCCTGTCTCCTTCCAGCGGTTGAAATCTTGAATTCTATTTTATTTTTTGAAAAAAAAATGAATAAAATAAAATGGAATCTAGACAAGCAACAGATACGCAAACACTCGCATCGCCAGTCCACTTTAAAAAATACTCTACAGAAATGGAATTCTATAACTATATTTAAGATTTGTAGGTAACTTTGGAAACTTTTGTGTTCTTGAAATATAAAAAACCTAACTGATAAATTGAAGTTCTATAACTAAGAATTAAATCAATTGAAGAAAATGGTGTGCTGTACCTGCCAAAAACGATATTGATGTCTGAGATAGATTTCTGTAACTATCGATCTGATATATTTTGTATTTCTTTTATCTGTTTAATCAACCTCGCATAATGGATCTAGTTACTTTATCACATTTATTCTTAATGCGCCTTTTAATTAAAAATTAGTTTATTTCACGTCATAATCCATTTTCAAGCGTTTGTTGTGAAGTAATAATCCTCTCACGCTTTGATAGATAAGTATATACTTTCCTTCACTGTACAACAAATGTCATTCATTGATACAACGACCATATATACACTCATTACGTTCTTCTGTATTAAAGTTTTTCGGCCTTTTTTCTGATCCATTTTCACAGGAAAAAAATAATTATTTTATGGAATCAGTTCTGATAATTAGAAGTAGTGGCAGATGGTTAAAATTTAATTAAATAAATTTGTTTTTTTGGAAAATTTAGGAATCTTTCAAGTGAAATAGCTTCAATTATTTTCTTTACATGGATTAGCGATCTCCACACTGATGCGCGAGTAGGGTCATTGTTTTCTGCTACCCAAATTTATGTACAAAAAAGCTCATTTCTGAAATAATCAGACCTATAAATTTAAAAGATCACATGGAGTAAGCTGCACAAAATGGCTGTGTGAGAAGATTCCAGTTCTTCTGCTCATATAAAAGCTACGTTGTAGTCGAATGTAACGCGCATTGATATTATTTCATATAACAAATCACCGTTTGGAGTGATTTAACTTTCTCGTTGAGTAGATTATCCATTTAAACTAACTGGGAGCCCTGGTTCCAAAATTCAATTTGCAGAGATGCGAGTATGCATTGCAAGTAACCACATGGCATAGCAAAATACTAACGAGGATTAAAAATAGACAGCGAGATACATTTGTTAATAGTTTAAAAAAGTTCGTTAAATTTTTTTCACACTTTTTTTTTCATTTTCTGGGTGCATATGTCACGTGTTTTTTGATCTACTCCTGCAAAGTGCTTGAAATAATGAGCGTACAGGGCAAGTAGCACCCAGGGCAAAATTTTTCGCGCCCCTTGTAAGCGTTGTGAACAATTAATTCAGTTAAGTTAACTCAGATGTCTCACTAAGTCTTGAGATATGTACTGCAAGACCTAGAGAATGGCGCTAGTGTCTTCCAGTCCCATGAGGGCATGACCTGCTGTACAGGGATAGAGGTGAATGAACATTGGAGTCTCAAATTCTTCGCCAAATCTTTATGTATCTACCAGAAGGTACTGCTTGCGTGAGACAGGGTTCAAAATTTTGCCCTATTCGACGTGGGCGGCATCCCGACAGGGGACCTGTCCCCAAACCCCCACACTGCCCATCCTGCATAAGACTGATGTTTGGCACTGAACCAAATCTCCCCTTTCGTTGGTGGGCAAGGAGGGTATACAGTCGAGGGGCTCCTGTTACATGGCTGAAATAAATTTTATTTCTTTAGCTCTAAAACTAGGAATTATAAAAAACAGGTGAATCGAAAAAGCTGGCTAATTTTGTAAGCTAAAATTTTGTTCCCCCCCTGTAATGTCGCGTATACTTTTAGATTCTAAGATTTTTGTCCCCCCCCCCCTACTTATTCCACCCAATCGCCGCCACTGGGGGAATAGATGCCACGTGACTATAAATTATTGTGTATGTCGAGGAGGGCGAAAAAATGATATTCCCCGAGCGCCACTACTTCGTTGCTATGCCACTGATTCTATAAAGTAACTCTTTTGTCGGATCACTTTGAGTTCTTACCAACGTTTAGTCCTTCGTGAGCAAACCTCTTTCGTTCCTCGGCCTAGACGTTCCTCTGTGAGAGACCTTGCTACCTGCGCTTGAAAAAACAGAACCAGGTAGGTAAGTCCTCGACTTTAAGCCGCTGAGCGAGGGACTTTTCCTGTGTCCTTTGGCGGGCGACCAGAAATTACTTCAAACAAAAGGATTTCTCTGTCTTCTGCCCTACATTTTCACCTGACACACTTCGCTCGCCGCAGCGTGATGTTGCTCCCGATATTCAAATCGCACCGATTTATTTCCCTTTACATATCGCATCTTCTCCGTTTTGCTGCCATCTCGCGCGGTTCCTCGTTGATATTTTGAGACTCCGATCCCTCGACAATGAATGGAATCGACTGATTCCCAGTTTTTATTTCCTCCTCGTATTGATCTCATTAGGGACGAAGGTGAACATTTTCCAGATGGGGGATTCTTAACTAAATTGGGTCGTTACAGGAAGTGGGTTTTTGGACCTAATTGTATCGGAAGATGCTTAAGGAGCGTCTTGGGACTGTTGTTATTTCATTTGCAGAGAGAGAGGCAGCTCAGGTATTTAGATTTTGCCATGGCGTCTATAGATAGCGTCGCTAAACTGAGACATTTTATCAGTCATGGACCCATTTTCAATTGAAGCAATTTAAATTTAGCGTGGAATGCTAATAGCTCTTTGTTAAAAGAATATATATGTAATCACTGTTAATTTTGCTGTCTCAGTGGGTGAACGAATTAGAAAGCCAGCATTTCAGTGTACATCGGGTCAAATCTTGATAAGCTTTTGAAATGCCAATAGTCCATTAGGTTACTAATTGTCTTGCCTGCTATCTGAATATAATCCAGGGTTGCCATAGCAAAATAAGGCCAAACCTTCTTAAAAATAAGGCCAAATTTGACGAATTGATTGAAAACGTATTTGCTATTAGAAAAACAGCTATCCTTCATGAAAACGAATCCCACTTGATAGGCGTATGTTCAATGTTCTATTATTAAACTAAAATTTGAGTGAAAGAAATTTAAAACGTCCTTCTTCTATTCAGGAGCCATTTCGTTTGGCAGCTCGTTATATATAATTTGGAATGTGTAATATCAAAAATGTATTAAAAAAACAATCGAATAAGTAATTAAAAATTGTTCTAAAAGTCATGAACGAAAATAAAGCCAAAAATGAATTTAAGGCCAAATGAAAATTCCTAAGGCCAAGGGCTTTGGAAAGAAGGCCAAATTTACATAATTTGGCATTAAAAAGGCCAATATGGCAACCCTGGTATAGTCTGAATTCCGAAACTACCTCTTTTGGACGATTTTATACCGGAAAGGGGTGTCAGGCAATGAGTCATATGAGCGCATTTCCGGAGTTCTTTGTTAGATCACGCTCAGTAAAATGTAAATATCACCCTTCCATTCTTCACTTTCCCCTTATTTTGATGATAATAACTCCGCCCGGCGCATGCGCAAAAGCGCTGCAGGTTTCCGAATCCGTTGCTGTACAATAATTTATGATAAAAATTATAGTCGGTCTTTTTTCTAGTGAATCGGATGATATCCAACCCCTTGCCTAGGATATTTTTAAATCTCGTCGTTTTATGTGTGTATTGCATTATGTCTACACATTCACAGAATTATCAAACTATTTACGCAAAATGTCAATAATATAAATAAACAAAAATGAATTTTTTCAGTAAGTTTGTACACAGGATTCTTTCGAAGAACTAAAATTATAAATTGTGTGGTATGGGGTATAATACTTGGAATTCCCTAGGATTTAAGTACTATGCTTGTGAACCCAAATGTAGGCACTTAAGTTTTTTTTTCAGTTAGGATGGATTTAATCATCATTTTAAGAATGATTAAATGTAAATAAAAATAATTAATACGAGTATGCACATAATTTTTAATCGGTAATGGTGCATTAATTATTCTGTAGTTATGTAAAACTAAAAGAGAAATGTGTCACACAAAGTTCTACTAAAAAATCCCCCAAAATGGGTAAATAAAACCATTATCTGCGTAATAAAAATCCATAAAAAATAATAATTGTCATAAAATCCACTTAAATGACATGATTAAAATATATTAAATTAAACCATAGAATAAAAGCAAATTTTGAAGAAATAACGTATATGACTTCTTCCTTCGATCCGCGACTTTGGGAGCCGGGACATTTCTAACTAATAGAACATTTAGAATAATTTCTAGATGATGGCAGTAATCTGATAACAAAACTCATGGCCGCTGAAAAACGAAAGCGTTTAAATAAAATAGAATATTCGCATGCTTAGGAGGGAGACTAAATTTAAAATAATTTTATGGAATATTAAAAATGAAATGGAAAAGCATTTTCGATTCGATTTCCATAAATTTTCTCCTCCTTTTTTTCTGGAAACATATTTCTTCATTCGTCAGTAATCATACAGAACCTCTTATACAAATGCACAGCCATCGTAGACGGCAGAATCAATTTTATATGAATTAGCATTTTTTTGCCATAAATAAATTTTTTTTATAATGAAACCTGTGAAAAAAAAAGCATTGAACACAATGCATAACATAGAATTGCGAAATCTTCTAAATCAAGATTTGCATTGATAAGTCTTTTGACCTCGAAACGACGTGGCGCCGTGGCTTAGTTGGTTAAAGCGCCTGTCTAGTAAACAGGAGATCACGAGTTCGAATCTCGTCGGTGCCTAAAGTTGACCTGAATTCGTTTATTTTTCACTTCGGTCCTGACATAAACGGAAACTTAGGTTTCTGGTAAATGTGGCATTTCTATTTGCCTCTTAGCTCTAATAAATCTATTTTTATGACTATAATTGAAAGTAGTTTTAATTCTGTAACAATTCTGAATCCGTAAATTTGTAATAAATTATTATTCCTTCATCATATCAAGCTTGTTTCTTTCAAAGGAATCACGGATTTTGTAATTTAAAAAACGCAAATCAATAAAATATTTTTATGGTTTTCACGCTACAGAAACTTTTGAAATAATTTTTCTTTGACTATCTAATATTGAAAAACTTCTTAATTATTTGTTATATTGCTATATGTAAAGAAAGATAAATAAAACTGAATTTAAAATCGTTTGTTAAGACCTGGTATTCATATTTGAGATGAAAATAATTAATGTATTAAAAAAGTTATTGAAATTTCAAAATTGATATATATGATGTAAATAAAATTGAATTTAGAATCGTTTTCTAAAACCTGATGTTCATTTGTGAGATATGAATATGACTGCATTATTAAGAAAATAGTTATTGAAATTTCAAAACTAATTTAATAGATTTGAATAAGATTAAATTTAGAATCGTTTTCTAAAACCTGATGTTCATATGTGAGATATGAATATGACTGCATTATTAAGAAAACACTTATTGAAATTTCAAAACTGATATAATAGATTTGAAGAATATTAAATTTAAAATCGTTTGCTGAAACCTGATGTTCATTTATGAGATATGAAAATTATTAAGAAAACAGATATTGAAATTTCAAAACTGATATAATAGATTTGAATAAGATTAAATTTAGAATCGTTTTCTAAACCAAATGTTCATATGTGAGATATGAATATGACTACATTATTACGAAAACAGTTATTGAAATTTCAAAACTGATATAATAGATTTGAAGAATATTAAATTTAAAATCGTTTGCTGAAACCTGATGTTCATTTATGAGATATGAAAATTATTAAGAAAACAGTTATTGAAATTTTAAAACTGATGTAGCAGATATGAATAAAATAGAATTTTAAATCGTTTGCTGAAACTTTATATTCATTAACTTATCTTCATATGTACAAAACGCACTCTCTTTCCAATTTTTTTTCTTCTCTCTCGTGTCTCTTATCAGCAGGAAAAAAAAGGGAAAGTTGTTCTGTGCAATCCTTTCTTCAAAACAATGTTGAGTCGATGAAAGAATTAAAAAACAAATAAAAGATGGAGTAATGCCGCGTCCCGATTTCTCAGTACACCCCGGAAAAACCTTCACTTTCTCGCTCGGGACTGAACAATAGCTCTTTTGTGCGTCCCAAATTTTTGTGCCTCTGAAACAAAACCGCTAAACTGGCCTACATTTTGGATTCATTGTTTACCAGGTTGTTTCAGCTTAGAGCCTGTTTAGATCAATAGTTGATATCTAGTATCAAGAAATCTATTGAAAGCCCGGACAAGAAAGAGAAGAAAAACAATAAATACGATAAAGTAAGCAAGAAAAAGTAAAATTATGTCAACAAAATATGCCAAATTTCATTGCCAAATATGCAAAACTTGCTGTTTTCTTAGGTTTGATTTTTGGAAAATACGTTCGAATCAAAACAAATTCAACGCCTGAGCACAAAATATTATATTTATCACGGAAGTTATTATTTATTTTAAAATTGATAATATCTAATGTACTTTCCAACGAAATTGTTTAATGCACCAAACTAACTCATTTTTTTAACATTAGTGTCAGGGGAAGAAAATGAATATGTCGAATTGGGTTAAGGGAAAAAAGCGGTAAAATTTTGAATAAAAAAATTTTAATGGACGTCATAACAGAAAAAATAACTAGATAATTATTCGTTTTTGTGATTATTATTTTCCCTGTTTTTTTTTTTTATTTTGAAAGATTTTCTTCGATTATTAAAATTTTACTAACTTTCCCTCGGAATCGTTTAATTGAAAAATACTGATCGTTTCAATATCCCGAGGCTAGAACTTTTGGACGATTTTACTCCGCAAAGGGGTGACAGGCATTGAGTAAGATGAGCGCATATCCGGAGTTGTTTGTTAGGTCACGGTACGGAAAATGTAAACATCTTCCCCTCAATTTTTCACTTTTCTCCTATTTTGCTGAAAATAACTCATCCTGGCGCGTATGCTAAAGGGCTATATATGTCTATTTTCTGCTGCTGAAATATCATTTTAGCAGCTGTTTTAACGAACAATTTTTACACATGCGTTGGTAAAATTATCTATCGGATTTCAAACCAATATAACAGTATATTATTTTATAGCTGAAACATTCTGGAAACTCGATTAATATTCAGCATTAAATTAAGGAAGTCTTCATCAATCAATCAAATATATATATATATATATATATATGTAATAATCTCACTTAATTTTACTTCAAATTCTAATATTATATATTTTAAAATCTTAGTATAATATTAATGTATTCCAAAATCACTTTTCTTAAACTCCAGTTTCGTTTTATTTCCCGCGCTGGAGGCATATTAAATCTCGCGTTTCGGCATATTTATTACTAAAAGAATATTTTAATCGTTTCCACGCGCACACATAAATCGCGAATTTGGCGCCAGACTTTTCCCTAAAACACTTACGTAATTTAGTAAAAACAGCTAATATTCCCTTCACCTTGATCACGTGTCTATATGTTAAATCCCTATCTGAGAAAATGCAGGGATTTTCTGTTCGCTTTTGACTTGAAAACTTCAACTAAGATGCACGTATGTTCGCCACTCTCCAAAAAATGACTTAAATATTTGGATAATAAAGAAAATTACAATATAACTCGGCTTTTTATCCACTACAACCACGAAAACATTTTATATATGTATTATTTTCGTGTTCTTACGAATTTTCAACTTATCAACTGATGGAGGCTCAGAACCCATTTTGATGTCATCCCCATTTACGTAGTTTCTATTTTATATACTCTTTTAATAATGTGGGTAGATTCGTAAAAAAATCTAAATAAACTATATGATGTTTCAGCGTTCGAGATGCTTAATACAGTAGATATTGCTGGAACCAATTGATTTTATTTATTTATTTATTTATCACTGTTTACATTTAATACATCCCCAGTCGCCGGCAATTCTACTTAAATTCTATTGTTATTGTCCTCCTTTTTCCTCCTCCAGTGCAAAATCAATATACAAATAAATATTTATCTTATATTTTCCCTTATAAAAGGCCTCGAATCGTTCGAGTCCTTGGCGAATACAAATACTTTGGTTGCCATGGTTACCTTTCTCCGATTCCTGCAATAACCAATCGTAAAGATACGGCCATTGTTTATTTTGACTGTCTGGCTTCAGTTAGTGGTTGAAGAATTGACTTTTTCCTCTCAAATTACTGTGGGCTGTGAGTTTTCGTTTTTCTTTCTGTCTTTAAATAGAAGGATCTTGCATAATTTAATTTTGGTTTCGAAAGAAAGGTAATAAAACCTAGGGTAGTGATGAAGTCTCCATGAACAAATGTTAAAATTTTTTTAAGAGACGAAGAAAAAGAAATTTTTTTTCAACCAGGAAAACTGTTAAATCTTTATTTTAGACCAAATGCATGACGGGAAATATCTAATGTGTTGTTAGAATGAATGATGGAATCTGGGGAGTATGTTTATGTTAATTGCTAATTATAACGTCTGATTAAAAATTTATTTTTAAAACAAATTATAATAGATTAATTTTCAATCATTCGGGTTTTTTGAAATAAGAATTTCATCTTGATGGCACAATTTTTTTCTTCGAAGTAGATAAATCAAATATCAGAGAGATTTCATATAATTCATATGCAAAAGAAACGTCTTCGGTTCGTATGATCGAAATAATTTATTGTTGATTTTCATTGAGGTCGTCCTAAAATAATTTAGCCAATGAAAATTTCTTGAATGCAGTTTGTCGTTCACATTATATCAAAATATTATATACATATTTGAAGAATGGAAAAATCACCACTAATTTTGATCAATAATTTTAGCAAAGCAAGAAACCTTCGCAGAGAGATTTTTTGATTTTGTATTTTCATTAGCGAAAGAATAATCACAGATAGAATAATGTGCATAAAGAGTGTTGCAAAGAAATTTAAACATTGAAAGTGCATTCGTACACGGATGCACGATCTAACTTCTGTTCTTTTCAGAAACTATACATATCACTTTTGGACGGTTTACTCCGCAGAGGGGTGATATGCAGTAAAAACGCTTTTCCGGCGGGTTTTATTTTATTTTATTTTTTTAAGCTTTTCTTTCTGCTTTCCCGTACTGTATAAATCGTACTGTTTTGTTTTAATTCGAAACACATGTAATTTTTTTATAAATTGCTTAGTAAAAATTAAAGATATCCTCCTCCATCTTTCACCGTATACCTATTTTGGTGAAATCAAAACCAACTGGCGCATGCGCAAAAGCTCGGAGGGTTTCCTTATCTGAAAACGATCAGTAATAGCTGTGTTTACAGCTGTTGTTTGTATCCGTTAGTAATTCTTGGCAACAAAATGTTTTAAACTATAATAAGAAAGGGTCGTATAAAAAACCTCAATTGTGTCTGGTCTTAATAGTTATGATTGTGTCACGTGTGACTGCTGGATATTTCGTTTGCTGTTTAATTGCTCTATGAAACATTTTACAAAATCTCTCAAAAATTGCAACAATGAACGTAAACAGTATTTCTCGAAAATTTCCTTATTATTTGAGTAAAAATTTTGA
>BGPR01020090.1:0-28304 GCA_013235015.1 Araneus ventricosus
CCCGAGGGATTGTAACCCTTTGTAAAATAGATCATAACAAATATTTTATGCAAAAGAAAGAAGCTGCAGTCATTGTCTTTCAAGCTGCACATTTCAATAAATGTAACCTTAATTGAAAATTAAATACTTGAGAAATAATTCAAATCAAATTCTAGTGTTGAATCATTTCAAGATTCTAAGGATGGTAATGCATTATTACTTACATGCGCTGTGGTTTAATCTCATAGATATAGTTTATTTCGCTGAGAGGGGTTTAACATTTTCCTGATTTTACAAAAACCAGGAATAGTTAAGCAAAATTCTTTGCCATAAACGTTCTTAAACTATAACTATTCGAATAAAATGTTTCATATTTCTCTGATTCAGTAAAATTTAGAACATAAAGCTTATTTTCTCTCGTGAAATAAAATAGAAAAGGAGAGAAGACAAGAAGTAAAATAAGTCAAAAAGATAAGCGAAAAGACTTTTCAACGCTTTGCAAAGTAAAATAATCTTTTAGTTTCTCTTCAAAAGGAAGAATTTGATTTGAGATCTTTTAAGCCACAGCGGTTAGAAATAGAAGTAGTCCCGGAAATTGGATAAAATATTTTCTATTTTCCCTTCTCCCTTCTGTTCTATAAAAAGTCAACCCTTGACTTTTAATGCACCCTGTCGCCAAAGAAGGAAGACAAAATACGACTCATTTTGTTCATGAAGAGAACGATTTATATTTACACGTTATAGCAAATAAAATCATCTTAATATAAATAAAAGTCATTGTGGCTATGTATGTATGTGGCTATGTTCCACATCTTCTCCTAAACTAATGGACTGTTTTCAACCAAATTTTGCACACTTATTATTTAAGACAAGGGGAAGACAATTATGGACTTTTCAAAGTCCAAAAGTTAATTAAACAGTCGGTTAATTAGAAATTAACCTAAACCGTTTTTCCGCAGCAACTTCGGAGCAAATTGTCCGACAAAAAATATTTTTATACCATCAATTCAAAATTTTACCTTTTCAATGATATCAATTTTATATCTGTGAAATGTTTCCTTCAATTTTTATTATTTTTTAAAGTTTAATAATTGTTAATTACGTGCAGACGATTTTGAAATAACGCAAATTTATAGCTACTCCGTTGCTAGGCAACGGTTAGACTTTGAGCTAATTTACCTTTATTCATGAAATGTTTGCTTATTTTTATAAATATGTTTTATATAAGAAGAGAGTCAACCGTCAACTTTTAAAAGCCCAAATCTTATTAAAATTTCAGTTAATTGGAAATTAAGAAAGATTTTAGAATTTTCCGTGACATTTATCGAAAATATGTATTATGTCACAAAATTATTTTTACACATAATAAAAATTAAAAAAATTAACTTTTCATGACACAACTTTCATTTCCGTTCAATTCGTTGCGCTCAATTTAGTAATTTTTCAACAATTAAATTGTGTTTCAAATTTACAATTTATAACACTTTTTTTATTGGTGAAGAACAAGAATACATAAGAACTGTTGCTAGATCACATTAGAAGAATTTTGGATGAAGACGATATTTTTTATTCATATTTATTCTAACGCTTTTACTCAATGAAAAATTTACTATGTAATTGTCCCAAAAAACATCCGTTAAAATCTTTCTTATACTGCAAGATTTATGAACAAAATTTGAAGTACCTATGCAATAAATACTAATAACTTATAGAGAAAATTAGCTATCGGCGGTTTTTAAAAATCCTCTGGTTCAACTGATATTCTCACTTTATTTAAAAAACATTTCAGACGATAAAAGAATTATGGGTATTGTAATTTTCTATACAAAAGTATTTGTTTAGATAAAAAATATTAGACATGAAAGTATTTTAATCCCGAGCAACGCCGGTCATAACAGCTATTATATTATAAAAATATGGACATTATGTCGACTGTTAACTTGCTACCCTTAAGTTGACAGTAAATTTATAAGACTGCTTAAATTCATCACTTTTTACCAACACTTTCATCACATTCTGTCAGTCTTTTTAAATATCTAATCTGGTCTAAGGATGTTTGCAATGTAATACTTCCGTTTTTTCCTGAGATATTTCCCCTTAAAAGGAGAAATGTAACACAACCGGCTGATTTTTTCCCCTTTTTATCCAAGAAAAATTATATATCGTTGAGTTAAAATACAAAATGAGATTTACGATGTAAGCCGTTTTCCGGGCATGAGTGGAAGCTTTATATTTGAATAAAATCTTCAAATTTAATCCAGTCTCTTCATATGCAGTAAAACATCTCTAAACGGCCACAAAATGCCACTTCTGTTTGGAAGGAAATTTTTGAACCATAGATATAATGTTAAGTTAATCTTAAAGAACGGCCACTCAAACCGCTCTAAGCGGCCAGGGTCGTCGCGCATTTGACTTCAATGAAATCCATTCCTTTTTACTTCCTCGTATACAAAGTATACAAAGAGAAAGTATTGTAATCGCCAAAAAAATTCGAACTCGAGATTCTGACGAATCTCCACATTTTAGACCGCCCTGAATCCGAAAAAGACAATTTTGGAATTATGTCTGTCTGTGAACACTATAACTCAAAAACTATTAGAGGTACGGGGATGAAATTTGGTATGTGGTCTTTAAACATAATTTGTAGGTTTCTATCAAATTTTTGACAAAATCCGTCCACGGGAAGTCTGCTGTCTGTCTGTCCGCTGTCATGCAAACACTATAACTCAAAAAGTTGAATAGCTAGATGGATAAAATTTGGTACACAGTTTTATCGTCATGAATGTAGGGTCAAATCCGTCAACGGGCTGTCTGTCTGTCGGTCTGTATAATCGCATACTTGTTCACTTTTGAAACGAACTCTATACGCATGCGTACTGGTAGCAATGCCTGTGCATGCGGAAGGATTACACCACTTTGTCCTTGAGACAGTAAGAGTGGAAAATCGGTTCGCATTTAATCGGTACGCATCTCTTTGAAATTGATTCTTTACCTAAATATTTACAATCACTATAACCTACAATGAAAAACCTTCTGATAGTCATTGGATTCTGGGTTACAGTAGGTTCGAATTTTTTTATCCACGCGGGGGGGGGGAGGGGAAACAGCACCTTTTTGGGAAAGTATACGAGAAAGTTTAGGGGAGACCACTCCCGCCGTTTTTCTGATCTTGGACCCCTTATTAACATAAAAGGGAGGAAAAAAGAAGGGACAGAAAAATTTATACAACCAAAAACAACGCCGGAAATCAGATCGGAAATAGATCATTCATTTGTGTGGTCACCAATGTGAAGAGAATAGTGACTTGGTCTTCTGACTAGGAGAAGACATTCAAGAGTTTTTTTTTTTTTGTGTGTGTGTGTGTGTGTGCCTTTCACCAACAGATTCCGGACTCTGACAAAGAAACTGCTGATATGGGTTGCGACCATCACCAGATGAATTTGTCAGTTCATCAGACTTTAGGGAAAACAAGTAGTATTATTGTCCATTCCGAACTACCAAAGAACCGATTAGAGATTTACTCTCCCAATTAAAAAACACAATTGAAAAATGTCACCATTCAAAAATCTAAAAGACCGACGCAAACACAAATTGTATCCTTTCTCATTTAAATTAAATTTTGATTCCACACGAGGAGAGTGTCATCTGGTTGTGAATTTGAAAAAAAATATCATAAAAGTATGAGAGAAAGAATAAAAATGTTTTTAATAAAGGATATTTATTAATAAAAATAAATAGTTCAAATAAAGGAAATTAAAACAATTTTTCTAAAATGTACAGAAAGTAGGATGCAATTTTTTAAACTAATATCTGGAGGTAAAAACCGAAATCGTGGATGCTTAAGGCACTGAAAAAAGCACTCGAAGTAATTTGGAATTTCAACCACGTGAATGTGGGATAGTGCAGTTCAGCCCCACCAGATGGCACCGCTCTGATCTACCAGCTGACTTCACAAGAAATTTCTTTTTCCTGTTCTTGCGAGGCGGAAGAACGACGTCGACGATCAACGATTATTTCTTTTAGCGATGTGACTATGAAAATATGATGACTTTTGTTTATGTAAAACCGGCAATTCATCTGTAGTCCATTCCATTCCATTTGTCTCAAGACTGATTTTTCCCCCACCAATTTAAGTCGAAAAAATCAGGCACGTCATTTACATGAGGCTCCAAAGTGCGCTTACCACAGATCTTCGATCCCCCTACTCCTGCTCCTCCCGCTTTCAAAACAAGACTCATAAAAAATCTGCATATCAATACTATTTTTTATTTTGTTTTGAGACGCCTTGTTACACCCAGCAAGCCTCCTCTTCCCCCTGAACGGGAGATTTCGACTTTCATTTCAACCTCGAAGCGAGGTCCCAATGTAGGCAGACCCTTTGATCGTGCCGCTACCCTCTCTCGAGGCTCCAAATTGGAATCGGCGCATGAATTGTTGGACTTTGAGTTCGTTCGAATTCCAGCTTAGCCATGCCGCTATGTTGATTTCCATCGGTTTTTTAAACTGACGGTTGCTTTTCCTTCCCGTGTTGGAAAAAGTCCAGTTTGGATGAAATGTGAATGACCCTCTTAAAGGGCATGCCCCGCCCACTTAATTCCTTCCTGATCATTTGTTATGTTTGTTACTGTTCTGAATGTTCATATCATTAATTAGATGTTTAAAATATTGTGTCTTGTTCAACCATTGGCGTAACTCACTCCAACCCACATATTTTTAATGGAATGGTGTAATTTTCTTTCTTATGATACTCAATGTTACATAATTTGCCTATTATATTGTTTTCAGTGCCTCCGTCTTATGATTCATTTTCGACACCATATTTTTGATGAAAAATAATTTTCTTCTTTTCTTTACTAATAAAAGAAAGTTATAAATTAATATTATTTACAATATTTTATATCATTTTTGCATCGAAGTTTAGCGGAATAAAAGTTGGATTTTCCTCATTGAAACTGCGATTACAGAATATATTTAACAAATGAGGTGTCTGTAGATGTATCATATAATATTAGTAAGGACAAGTCAGTAAATACAAGGTTATTCAATATACTTGCAGCAATTCAAACGGATAACTTTTTTGTAAACACTGATGCGAAGAAAAAAGTTTGAATACGATACAGAGAAAAGCTTTAAGATTTTGTTTGTTTACGAATATAACTTCTCTCGATCACACGGACTTTCTTCTCTATGAGTATCTTCAGTTCGTTCACTGTTGCATGTAAAGGAGTCGGCGATACATCCCAATGAAATGAAGACCCAAAAAGTAATTTCAGAAGATTTAGATAGCCATATCCTGAATGCGGCTATCTGAATCTTCTTCGAACATGATTCAGAGCGTCTGATTTCAAATTGTCTGATTATAAAAACATAAGAAAGGCGCAGTTCGGGTCCGCGCCGTAGCTTTTTCGTGAGAACGCCTGCATAAAATCATAAAACAAGTGTTTCGTGTTAATATGTAATTTAATTATTAATCTCTTTAATGCACAGAGTAGCATAATGGTTACAGAAAAGATAAATCACAAGCTACCACATACCCTTGCTACATGCGATAAACTTATGATTTAACTATTCGGTAACCATTATGCTACTCTGTGTATTAAAGAGATTGATAATTAAATTACATATTAGCACGAAGCACTTGTTTTATGATTTTATCCCGGCGTTCTCACGAAAATTCCCCTGCGCGGACCCGAACTGCGCCTTCTGTTGACAGTATATAGAACTACATTTCGCTTATACGCAGTAAAACATTATTTACTGCAAATGCTCATATTTCCCGTCATATTGAAATTTTGATTTCAAATTTTAATACAATGTTTATTTTACGTATTGTCAAGTATTCTGTAAGTTTCGTACAATTCGAAAGAAAACTTTGCATGTTATAATCAAAACACATGCGCATTTTGAAATTTTCAATTTCATACCGATTTTTACTTATATTCTGATACATATTTTTATCGTCTCACTTTGGGTCCTAGTAATACTCCTCAAGCTCTTTAAAATGTCACCAGAATCAACCTCCTAGCTAAATGCGTTTCCACGCTACATTTATTTATAACCTTACATAAAGCCAATTCGTAACAATCACGTGCATGCGCCTACACTGGTACGATGACGTCACAGGCAAAACAAATACTATGCGACAAACTCTTACAGATATGATCTGTCCGTTGTGGGGTCAACCATTCTTTTCGCTTTATTAGTCTCGTAGTTTTTACCGATTCAAATCTGACGGCATTTTGTCACACAAGAAAGTTAGACCGACTATCACTGTAACGAGCGAAAAGACGTTTTCACGTCAAAACATTATCACATTTAAAACCAGCGGGAGTGGTCTCCTCTAAACTTTCTCGTATACTCCCAACAGATGTAGAGAAAAAATAACATGCGTTAAACTTGTGATTTACCTATTCTGTAACCATAATACTAATCTGTGTAAATATTATATTAAAGAGATTGATAATTAAAATACATATTAATGCAAAATAAATGTTTTATGATTTTATTCCTACGTTTTCACGAAAAATCTACTGAGCGGACCCGAACTGCTCCTTTCTTATGTTTTATTCAAAGTAGCTTCTGATGCCGCCATCTGCTGACAGTATATACAACTACATTTCGCGTATGCGCAGTAAAACATTATTTACTACAAATGCTCATATTTCCCGTCATATTCAAATTTTAATACAATGTTTATTTTACGTATTGTCAAGTATTCTGTAAGTTTCGTACAATTCGAAAGAAAACCCTGCATGTTATAATAGAAAAACATGCGGAAATTGACATTCAGTTTAATACCGATTTTTACTTATATTTTGATAAATAATTTTGTTGTCTCACTTTGGGTCCTAGTAATATTCCTCAAGCTCTTTAAAATGACACCAGAATGAACCTCCCAGCTAAACGCGTTTCCACGCTACACTTATTTATAACCTTACTTAAAGCTAATTCGTAATAATGACGCGCATGCGCCTACACTGGTACGATGCCGCCACAGGCAAAACAAATACTACGCGACAAACTCTTACAGATATGATCTATCCGTTGTGGGGTCAACCATTCTTTTCGCATTATTAGTCTCCTAGTTATTAGCGATTCAAATCTGACGGTATTTTGTCACACAAGAAAGTTCGACTGACGAAAAGCTGTAACGAGCGGAAAGACGTTTAACGTCAAAAAATATCGTAGCAAAATCGCGGAGATGCTGTAAAATATCTTGCGCTTAATAGCTAATCCTTACCTTCGACCGATGAATATCGCCATTGTCCGTTTCGCCGACGCCTAGGATTTTCCTGGTTTTCAGTCGGCTGTGCAGGTCTCCGCTGCTGTGTTTCCTGCAACAAATAATCACGCATTATTACAATAAAATAAAAGCTAAAATGGAATAAAACATAGAATTTAACATTCATACATATAAAAAGAGCAGGCATACATATGAAAATACAAGATAGTTTGTGAAATTGCATGCTATTACCCAGATAGCACGTAAGTTTGCAGCAAGTTCGATTTTTACTTGATATTAGCTTGTCATAGCAAATTTGACGCGTCAAATTTGAAGGGAACTTGTAGCAAATTCGCCGTGACAACTAGCGCCACCTTCCTTGCATTGCAAGTCTGCTGCAAGTTCACCATGACAAATAGCGCCACCTCCTTTGCAATGCAAATTTGCAAAACAAGCTTGATGCAAAGATAGCACAAAGAGATAATTATCTTTGTCTCTGTTTTAAAAAAAAACATCCGATTTTTAATAGCGTCTCCTAGACCGCCCTTCTTTTTATTAATTCAATAAATCAATGATAATTTGTAAAAAAACTAACTTTTTTATTAAAAAAAATTTTGAAAGATTTTCCATCTTTTTACTAAAAGTTTTTACTTTAAAGAAAACTATATCGCCTTTTTCTTAATGTTGAAATTTTAACATTTATAAACAAAATTAAACGTAAAAAACAGTCAATGTTTGTTGAAAAATAATAACTTATACATTTTGTCCCATTTTAAAGTAATTACTTTTGAACTCTAATTTCATAATTTATTCTACTAGCAAAACGTAGTTATTAGCGAAAATCGCTCTCTCTTTGACTTCAAATCATATTCTCAACTCAAAAAGTTAATGAAATCAAGAAAATAGTTTAAAATAAATCGTATACGAATCGAATCGAACGATGTATTACCGAAATCTATCTTCTCCTCTCGTAGTCGAGCTGGAGGAGTGGTTTCGACGTCTGACTACTAAGTGGTAGGTCGCGAGTTCTATCCCGGGTTGTGTTCGTACTCTGTTTTTGCTATAATTTGCAATGAGTTTGCACGGCAAGCTTGCTGCAAGCTCGTTCCATGGTGACTTCGAAGCTTTCGTTAACTTGCTGCAAGCTTGCACTCTTGTCATGACAAATTTATGGTAAGCTTGCTGCAAACTAACATTGCTTGTAGTTACTACGAATTTTGACAGATGCGCACTTGAATGAAATCAGTTCTTGCTCACGTAACATACTGCGTCATGCCAATTCAATTTTGAAACCCATTCGTATCTCGCATTTGCTGCTTTTCATGTTACCGTAAAATGAGATAAAGTTGCGTCAGGTTGGGTGAGAATGAACCAATACTGGCGTTTCCCCCCCAAATATGTGCAATCTACTGACTAACAGTGAAAGCCAGCAGTTCACAACCATGATGATAATTGTTGTTAGCGCGAAACATTGTTGCTGTTTTTCAACTGTTAGTCAGCAAAAAGTACAGAATGTACAAAACTCTGGGTGTAACATTTTCACTCCACTCGGCATAACCCTTTTCCTCCTTCGTCAAATACCGGAGAAACCACAAATACCTCTACCCTTCCGTAGCGTACAAGATGAATTGAATTATCTGGCTGCCTTGATAGCAAATTCTGGCTCTGTAGCAGACGCATAATAGCTGTCATTACGAGCAGCACATGTGACAGCTTCTCATACAGCGGTACGACACATCATCGGCGATGGGCACGTAATTTGCAACACCACCATTAATCGAGAACATTCTTACTTATCAATCAGCATCACATCACCATATTTGAAGTGTCCCTCCCCATACCGGAGGGATTTCAGAGCAAAATGTAACATAACGTGCAGTTAAATGTTAAATGACATGTACAGTAACGATTGCTTGTTTAATTATTTAAAGAAAAGCACACTACAGAGAAAACTCCATTCACAGAGTGTTATGAACAATAAACTCACAAAGAGCAAAAGCCACAACGAGTAAATAAAAAAATGCGCTAGAAAATAAAAAGTTGAACACAGAGAATACACAAAATCATAAAAATTTTGCAAACGCATATATAATTAAAAACGAAAACACATAATCACAAAAGCATTAAAACGCACTATGATTCTAAAAGTCGTACTTTTTTAAAAATTAAAAGACCATTTCCAAAAGGCAAGGGTTAAAAAGTCAAAACACGTCGTGTTAGATGGCTCCATCATGAACATACTGATCATATTGTGAACAACTTTCTGATGATTTTGAAAATGCATCTTAACCCTTTTGCTGCATACGGACATATTAGACTTACTTTCGAGCAGTCATCTTTAAGCACAACGTACCTGAAGGGTTAAAATGAAATCTTCTGTAAAGCGAAGATTATCCATACCATCGAAGTAAAACTGATCGTTGCATTCTACATTTCTTATGGAAATATCAAAGCAGCATCGTGAAGCCTTTTATAAGACTAAGAGGTTTCCGAATTTGAATGCAAAATTCTATCTAAATAAATGCACTTAATCAAAGAAGATTCTTAAGAGCCAAACTTTTCATTCTATAAATGAAAAGTTTAGTAAAAGAAAAAGTTTTTGAAATATAATTAATGTGCATTAAAATGCCTCTTTAAATCAATTTGAAACATATTTGATGAAAATAGGTTTAGAAGAAAAAAAGTAGGTACAGTAGAACCTCGCTAATCCGAACTATTTGGGACCGGTGCCTGTTCGGATTACAAAAAATTCGGATTACCCGAAATTCCGATAAAATAGAAAAGATGTGTTCTAAAAATAAATGTAAGTTACAAATACTCAGTACTGCTATATCATGAATTATTTCATTCGAAAGCAATGGAAAGAGAATATGTCTCCCCTTTTCAATAGAATAATGGACGTGCTCCTGTATGAAGTGACATAATCTTACGGCGAATCGCATTAGTTTCTTCAATGTGTACAAAATTATGCATGCTGAAAAGGTACTTTCTTGTTTTTAGTATGTATATTTAAATCTTTTTTGGTAATATTTTCAATTACATATAATTTTCGAAAATAACATCGGTTTGGATTAAACGGAATTTCGGATTAGCGGGGTTCTACTGTAGTATAAAAATTAAGTGAAAGCAAACGATTAAGCAATTTAATTTGTAAAGGAATCAATTAAAAAATTAAATTTATATTTTAGTAAGTTTTTAAAGATAAATGGAATATCAATTGAAATCATTATAATTAAAAGCGGGTCTCCCCTTTCCCCAAAACGTCTGCTTGGCACGCATCTTGATGCATCGCTTAATTAACCCTTTCGCTCCTAACTCCATAGCCGGCATCCACACGGCAACCAGTGCAGACGAGCGCCATCTATAGCCGGCGGCGTTCATTTGAACATTAATTAATCTTAATTTTATCTAACATCTGTATATTTTAAATGATTTGGAAAAACCAGATAGTCATTAGCCCAGCCCCTACCAATGTACCGATTTCGACAATTTTTAGTTCATATAAAATTTTATTACGTCTATATATGTCATTTATAGTCGCCTGCCCCCAACACCCTCTCCACCCCTCATTTTCGAGATAAGATATCACAAATTAAAACTTTGGCAGTGTCCCTTAGCCTCTACAACCGCCAATTTATTTCGCCAAGCTGCAGTCGGCAGACAGCTGGTCGCAGAAGATGGCTAGTATTAATTATCCATTAATTACAATAATTATTTTTTGCATAAATTATGAATATATTGTTTTAAAGATAAGACCCATTCCTTCCAAGAGCATGTCAAGGTGGCGGTGTTCAGGTGTACAACGTAAACGCGCAGTGTTGTACAGTTTCGGGGAGGGGCGGGGTCCGATTTAGTAGCGGCGCTACTGAACAGCAAACTACCGTAGCGAAAAGGTTACACGAATTGAAGTTCTTTATTTAATGCTCACACGTTTCTGATTTCACCATAGACTTCTTTCCAAAGCATCATGTTGGCAAACTATAATACAGAAGCTCCAAAATAGATATATTAAGCGACGAAAGCATGCCGATTAAAAATGTACGGTCTGTAAAAAAGAAGCATTCTTTAGTTGTCTTTTTTCAGATTTTCGATCAAAGTAAATGTAGTACCAGTAAAATTAAGAGTTCGCAGCATTTGCATTATCTTTTATTTCCTCCTTTTTCTATTAAAAACCAATACCAGCATGGACCATTCCAATATGTAACAGAGAAATTCATAATTCCACTTCAGTTTAAATGAAATAAATTCCTTCCATGGAACTGTAATTCGAATAATTTACACTATAAATGTGATGTAAATGGTACATAGAATTATAATTCCAAAATCCTTCATCTTTTACTTCGGAGTTCTAAAAAAACACTTGGAAAAAAAGTTCTCTTTGTTATGATTTAAACTTTTCTTAATAATTTAAATACATTCACTTAACAGGTCATTAATTCTATCAGATAACCACGGAAACAGGGCAAAAATAGTAATGTTCAGCTTGAAAAAAAGGCAAAAAGAGAAGATTACAGGCTCAAAGTTGAAAGCATCCGTTTTGTAGTGGAAAATAATTAATATAAGTGATAGTATTTTTTATGTGCATCATATTTGTTCAATGCTGAAATATTTTTATCATGTTAAATAAATTTAATTATGGCGGAATGACTTCTTTTCCGAGAAAAATATCTGTTATGTGCAATTTTTTTGTTATCAAAATGGATATGATCCAAACTATATCGCAAACAATTACAAACCTATAAACATACACAAACTATTAGTTTTTTAATATAAATATGTTTTACTAATGGCCCTCAGGTGAAAAAAATGATCATAAAATTCATAGTAAGTTTGCGTTTCTGTACACTACAATCATAAAAAAATTAAGTAAGATTTTTTTTGGCAAAAAAAAACTTATTGATGTGCAATTCAATTTTTAGAATAATAATCATATGCTGGAAGTTATCTCAATGATAATAAATAAAAGGAAGAAAAACTGATAACTATTATTTCTTTCCGATCAAAGCTTTAATATAAAAACAGTTCAAACACAGAAATATATATTTAAGCTTGAATTTTGTTGCACAAAGTGCGAAAAAAGCAGTTAGGAAACTTGAGGGAAATCCGCTTCCGTCCAGCTAAGTTTACGTTTATATTTAGCGCATTTCCCCATCCTCATAAAACATGAAGAATCTTAATAGACTCTTTTTACTTTCTCGTATACGAAGTATACAAAGAGAAAGTATTGTAATCGTCAAAAAATTCGAACTCGAGATTTTGACGAATCTCCACGTTTTAGACCTCCCTGATTCCGAAAAACACAATTTTGGAATTATGTCTGTCTGTGTGTGTGTCTGTGTGTGTGTCTGTATGTGTGTCTGTGTGTGTGTCTGTGTGTGTGTCTGTGAACACGATAACTCGAAAACTATTAGAGCTACGGGGATGAAATTTGGTATGTGGTCTTTAAACATAATTTGTAGGTTTCTATCAAATTTTGGACAAAATCCGTCAACGGGAAGTCTGTCTGTCTGTATGTTCGAGGTCATGCGAACGCTATAACTCAAAAACTTGAAAAGCCAGATGGATAAAATTTTATACACAGTTTTATCGTCATGAATGTAGGTCCGTATAAAATTTTGGGCCAAATCCGTCAAAGGGTTGACTGTCTGTCGGTCTGTATAATCGCATACTTGTTCAGTTTTGAAACCAACTCCCTGCGCATGCCTACTGGTGGCAATGCCTGTGCAAGAAAGGGACGCTCCGAAACTTGGCAGTTTGCCAAAAACCAATTCTGGAGTGATTTTGTAAGGAAGCAAATATTTAGGGAGTCTCGCCAGGTCCTGTTGCGCAAAAGAATGAGCAGAGGATTTGAATTTGTTTTGATCCTTCAAACCACGCGTGTTTCCAACTTTGGTTTACTTGCGACGGAAGTTTATTTGACGTCTTTTATTATTCTAGTTTTCTCTACATGTGTTAGGAGTATACGAGAAAGTTTAGGGGAGACCACTCCCGCTGGTTTACTTTTACAGTGTACTCCCGATTATCCGGGTTAATCACCGGGAGGGGTCGCACGGACAATAGAAAAACACGGATAATCCGAAGGTGTGAGAAAACGAAGAAGTTAAAGAATGACGTGTCAGGGAGAAGCGTATTCGTATGAGAATGAGCTAGCAGGAAGTGGATGATTCATTTCTCGGAAAATTAGGGGTTGAAAATGTTTCTCTTTAAAAAATTTTTGTGCATCCGGTATGAGCACGGATAATCCGAGCACGGATAATAGAGAGTATACTGTATTTATTCAAAGAAAGCGGACTACAGAGATGACTCCATTTACAGACTGCATGATCAAAAGCATAAAAAGAACACAAGCCACAATGTGAATTAAAACACAAAGAAAAAAAAGTAACTACAAGGAATACGACAGTTCAAAGCTCTAAACCAGATTAATTATAAAAATATAAACACATAAATGTTTTAAAACCAAAACACACAGTTACAAAAGCACTAAAAATACACTGAGGTTCCAAAAGTCCATGTTGCATACCGTCACATTAAAATTATAACAAAATCACACATTTTTTTATTAAAATTTAGAACATTAAATCAAAAAAACACTAAAAAAGCAAGGGTCAAAAAGTCAAACACACACAAACACTAGATCAACGCATTTAAATCTTAATATGTATAGTCAAGCGTAAGAAAAGAAAAAGAAATCGGGTCATGTATTTAAAAGTTGAGAACAATTCGATTTAAAAACAGTAGGAGACATATGATAAATGTCCAGTTCACCAGAGATCTTGTTAAAAGTCTTATAAAATTTATACAACGAGAACCTGTCAATATAATTAAATCTATAATACACATTAGGAAACGAACCCTGGTTCCTCAAAGATCTGGCAGGCACAGCGAAATTTATAGCGCTCAGTAATCGATCGAACCATTTATTACCTTGTAAAACAAAAGAACACAAGAAACATCTCGTCTGGAACACAAACTAGGCATATTAAACATATTACATAGACATGAAAAAGATATACCTTGTAAGTAAATCCAATTTTTCTTGTAAAGTAAATATCGCAAGAAGTTGGTTTCAATTCGCTCAATAATTTCAATTTTATTACGGGAATTGGCATTCCAAATAATACTACAATATTCCAGCTGGATCGTACATGAGCGTAGTATAAAACCTTCAGGGCAATTTCACTCGAAAATTCCCTAGTTTTGTGTTTAAGAATTCGAAATCTACGATATGCCTTGGAGACCATGAAAGCAATGTGTTGGGGAAAATCAAGTTAAGTGTCGAAGATAATACCTAGATCCGTGACTGAATCTGAGCGTGATGAAACATGATCATTAATTTTATAAACATGATTCAAAGCATGCGCTTTTTTAGTATAACTAAAAACACTACATTTTTCAATGTTCAGGTGTAACTTGTTGTCTGTGCACCACTTAAAAGGACAATCAAGATCACTCTGCGAAATGACAGCATCTAGATTAGAACTCAATGATTAGAACTCGAAACAATTTCAAGTCGTCAGCAAATAAAAGATACTCAGAGTACTTTAAAACACAAGTGAGGTCATTAATGAATAAAATAAAAAGTAGAGGTCCAAGATTAGAGCCCTGTGGGACACCGGAAGTACACGAGAACTCACGTGAAATAGCATTATTAAAACTAAACATAGAGTGTCCTATTACATAAATAAGAATGAAGCCACTCCGTCAGGTTAACATGAAAACGAAGACCATGTAATTTATTTAAAAGAATGCCAAAATCGATAGACTCAAAGGCCTTCGAAAAGTCTGTGTAAATAGCATCAAGTTGTGAGTCAATTTGAAATGAAGAAATAATCTTATTTGTCAAGCAGAATAAATTAGTGGCTGTTGAACGCTTAGGAATAAATAAAACCGTGTTGAGATGAAGAAATTAGGTTCTTAACTTGGTGGAAAAGCCTTTTATGGATTATACGTTCAAAATTCTTAGACATGGGACTTAAAATAACAATGGGTCGATTATTTTTACAATCCTGTTTAAAAACAGGATTTTAAAAACAGGAATAATTCTTGTTTGCTTCCAGACATGAGGAAATACATTTGATCTTAACGACAGGTTAAACAAAATAAGAAGATAACTATCGTACACTAAGTATTTAAAGAGAAAATGAATATAAGAATTCAAAGAGAAATTTCTGATCGTCAAAAAATTAGACTTGGAGATTTTGATGATCTACAAGTTTCAGACTTCCCCGAGTCCGAAAAGCGCGTTTTCGGAATTGTGTCTGTCTGATCGTGAACGCGATAACTTAGGGCTGGGCATTCATGAACGCTCCACTCCACTGAAATTCGACCGCTACACGCACAGTCGTCATTGCGAAAAACCGATAAGAATTGGAGCAGTGATCCAACCAGTCTGGATATCCAAGATCTCCATTTGGACTTCCATGGCATGAATTCTGAAATGCGACCGGTGTAGATACGTAGAGGAGGGATGTGCGAGGCTCTCTCGTTCTAAAGGATGCCGGAGCCGGAGGGAATTCGCGCTTTGACGGCCGGGGGGGGGAGTAGGTGCAGGAGGAAATTGGATAGTGGATGGATTTTGGTGGCTGAAAAATTTCTTTGAAATTGCCTTCTCTTAAATACTAGATAATCAAGATAATTATTCGCTTACGTCATAAATTTAAGCGAAATTTTTTCAGTATTATTTTCATTTGTAGGCCGTGGAAATAAAACTATTTTAAAAATTAAATAAAATGTGATTTAAAAATTAAACCCAACAAATTTTATGAAGGTAATTCGAGTCGTTTAGTCTTAAACTATTGTAACTTATGCTCTTAAAATTATTAATGAAACCTTTTTTTGCTCGAAGGGGTTGTTGAGGCGGGAGCAAGGTATGGCGGTAAGGGGTACCCAAAAATAAAAAGGCTAACAAGTGGTTTGAAAAGAACATTAAATGATATAGTTTTGAAAATTGGTACACATGTCGTTCCTGTTGGACTTACTAAAAGTCCCCGGTCCTGGGAGGGGGGGGGGAGAATGCCGCCGCCGTTTTGGATTTCATCCACCTTTTTAGTTTTTCTTGAATATCTCGAAAACTATTCGATTTTCAAATCACACATGATACATCAAATTACAAATTAAAGAACATAAAATTCCCTACAAATAAATGCTTTTATTTTTCTTCTATAGTTTCCTTGATAATGAGTCTCAAAGTTGTGTAGATGTAATTTGAAAATTGAATAGTTTTCGAGATATTCAATAAAAATTAAAAAGGGGGATAAAATCCAAGATGGCGGCGGGAGCTTCCCCCAGGACAGGGACTTTTAATATGTTCAACAGGGACTTTTTATACGCTCCCTCAAGAACATGCGTACCAATTTTCAAAACTATATCATTTAATGGTTTTTTCACTCCCATTTTGGGCTTTCGTTGATTGGACTACTAATCAAGGGGGTAAGGGAGAAAATCAAGGTTGGGAATCTCTGCCATAATCGATCATCATTTTCCTTAGTGAAATAAGTTTATTGTCAGTGGAATTCTCATAATAAACAACTTCGTACATTTTTATTTTGGTTTCAGTTGCATCAATCTTAGACAAAGCAATATTTCATCTTCAGATTCAATTTACACATCCAATATATGATTAAAAAAGAATTTGATATGCATTTCCATCAGATCATTGCATTTTTAATATTAAGCAATTCGCAAACGATATAAAAAAAGAATAGATGTATATTTTTCAGTTGCCAGGAAAATTCAGCTCCTAAGACTGAACCACCGTAGTTGCCATAAGAAAACAAAAGCATCGATTACAGATACTGCAATGTAAGATTTAGAAAATTTTACTGTATAATTTAAGAAATGCTTCTATCAAAATTTAAGAACTTGTACTAATTCCAATAAAATTCTGCTTTTCACTATGTTATAATAGTATCACACCTATATATTTAAAATAATTTGCAAAACTAGAGGACCAGTCCCCCATCCCCAACCACTGGACTGATTTCGACATTTTTGATTTCATATGGAAGTTTATGACCCTCTAGATATGTCATAAAATGTCGTCTATAACTCACCGCCCTCTATTTTCAAGATATATCGCCAAATAAAATTTTAGCAGAGTTACTCAGCCTCTACAACCGCCAATTTATTTCGCCAGATTGTGGAAGCATAACCACAGGCTATTAATATTACGGGAGAACAACTGGTTGCTGAAGGCGGCTAGCTGTATATTATATGGAAAACTCTGTACTAATAAAATGGCAAATGTAGCTCTAAGTCATTTGCAGTCACAACTAAAATCAGTTCTTCATTAAAAGTTGAGAGATTTATTTGAACGAGATAAAAGAAAACAATTTCTTTTTTTTTCAGATACTTCAAATTAATTTTGTAAGCGACGTATAAAGCAATTAACAGGTTGTCATCTTTTAGCAGGACATGTCTTGAAAATGATTGGTTTACCACAAATGCGAATGAATTCAGTGGTTTAATTTGATTACTCGCTCAGGAACGTTAGTCGTTAAAAAAATTAAATATTGCACGAAACCTACAGTTGCCGAAATAATAATTAAATTAATGTAATTACTTGCATAATTAGGTGAAAGTCTCAGAACGCGAAGTAATTAATGCAACTTCTAGAATGAGTGTTCGTAAGTTAATAAAAGGCATCTTGAGATAAATTTAGGGAACTTATTTTTGGAATAATTAAACATCTGCACGAAAGGCTTGCTGTTGTAACGCAACATGTGAACAAGTGTTAGAGCTTATTGCTAATTCAATTTATAAGTTTTTTTCCCATTTTAGATTTACAATTTGTGTTAAAAAAACCATGATTTTTTTATGGATGAGTTTTTGGTTTGTTTACTTACATTAAAAACATTGACTTTATCTGCTTGTGTATTGGACTTCCGGTTTGAAGATTCCATTGACTTAGCATTATACCGGAATTACATAGTACAGGCACTTAAATGTAAACAAACAAAGAAGAAAACTCGTCCATACAGCTGAAAAATCTCACTAAATGACAGTAATTTTAGTTAATTAATAAAAATACTGAAATTGTTCGCATCAAAAGTATTTAATGGAAGAATAGCTTCAAACTTTTCAAAACACCTATTCTTAAAAAAGCAAATATTACGAAAGCAAATACTTTAATTAGCGAAACGCAATTAAATTTATCGTCTGCTAATAGAAAATAGCTTATTGCTGTAAATTCTTGAAACATCACGTGACTCAGGTTAAAAATTATCGTCTGCAAATAAAAACAGGAATTTTATATTAAGAATTCTTAAAAAAACACATGATTTACGAGGACGAATCGTTGCCATTCTAACAAACCGCAATGCTAAAATCAACCTCGAAAATTCAAATTCCTTAACATATTTCATCATTCAGCACTTTTTTACATGAAAAAAGAACCCAGATTCTTCACTTTCTACAGTTTGTTTGAGCAAAGACTTGAATATGGAAATTTCAGGTGGGACCGTGGTTGATTTAAATTAAGCCTGATCTTTCTCGTTCTTTTGTCTACTTTAAAATGGAAGACACGTGTTCTATGTAAATTCGCGTTTGGATTTCTTTAGAAATGCAGCTTTTTTATTCTTTTTATGCCCCGAAATTTCAATGCCTTTTGAATAATCCCGTCAGAGACTAAGGGACTCATTATCTTAAAACCACGACATTGTGTCTTTTCAAAACTGGATTGGCTCTAGGAAATGCAAATTTAGTGTTCTTCGATTGAAATGAAAATAGCTGTAGAAAAAGAAATGTCTATTGTAGAATAGTTATAAGAACTGAAATTTGAACTTTGATGATGGTTATGAATTATTTAAAAATATTTGCCTCAAAAAGTTTCTCTTTATAAAATGATAACGAATATTTTAATACAACCATACTAAACATGATTCAATAATTAGCTGAAAGCTCAGAATCTGTTCTTATTTCTTTTGGCAAAAGATTTTAATGTGAGATATTAATATTCTATTCAGAAAAAATCAGAAGAAAATTCTTCGATCGCTGAAACATTTTACATGGGATAAATTAATCTTTCAAGAGGAATTAATTAAGGTATCCGACTATGTGGAAAACCCATTTTTGACCGAAAATCACAATTTTTTTTAATGTCTTAAAGCCTATTCTTTTAAGTTTTCAAAACAGTTTTTATTTTACATTTCTGATGATCAGAAGTGAAATTAGAGATATTTTAGTGGAATATAACAGCTGAAAATGGATTAGTAAACAAAAAAGCTTTTTTAATTGTGTTTACTTGAAATATTTAAATTTTATTGTTTATTTTTGTTTTGTACTATTCTCCATATACCAGATACTATTTTGGAAGATTTTAAGTGTGAATTTATTTGTTTTCCATGAGATTGTTGCAAATTTAGTCAATTTTCTTTAATTGCTGTATCTTGATTTTCCACGAATGATGTAATTTTGATAATAAACGTACGAAAAGCAAATAAATTTTACTTATAGCCAATATTAATCACTAAAAGCATCTCCATATCAGCTAGCATGCATACAAAAGTTAGTTGACTGAAAAAAATATTCAAATCTGTCGACGACGGCTTAGTGGTAGATAACGATAATGACTCATCAGGTTCAAGAAAAAGACTCAGAAAAAATTTCCAGCACTGAAAATCTAAAAAAAATGAACTAAGCTGGCGAAAAGGAAGGACTAGTCTACAAAACTGAGGAGTATTGAAGAAAAATTATTTTTTTCTTCTCATAGTAAATTAAAGACATAAACTTTGAACTCATTTTTCTCGAAACGTGAATTTTTCCAAAATTTTTCGTTTTTCAAACACGATAACTAAAATTCAATTTAAAATATCAGCCTGAAATTTGGCATACATATTTTTATGATACTGTCTAGTTAATGAACCAAAATATAAGTACAATAATGTTTCATTTAAAAGTTATGTAGATTTTGAGTTTTGAAAAAGGCCAAAATTCTTAAAAAATTCATGATTTCACACTTAAACTCTTATAATTTGCATGTTTTTTGAGACATTGTAAAACTTTTGCTGCAGTACCTATCCAATAGTTGAGTGATTACATATACTAAAGCATTTTACATTCTGGTCATTTGTTTTTGAACGAGAATGTTTGAAAAAAGGTCAAATTTAGTGCAAAAAATTCTAATTTTTTTCAATTTAAAAAATATTTAATTACTATAACTTTTTCCTATGATTTACTATGTTTTAACATAAATGTCATATAAAAATATTGCTTGAAATATCATTATTTAAAAAAAGGCCTCCGAACGTAGTCGGATACTTAAATGTCTTCGAAGCTGTTCCATTCGATTTCGGGTGTATTCTCAACATTTTCAAAGATGATAGCATCGGTAGGAAATTCCGAGTATCTCCTTATATGAATGGTAAGTTACAAGTCAATCACTAGCTCATTTTAACCCGTAAATGTCTGAATTTTTGAAAATTGATATAGAAACGTTTTTCGACTTTCATTTCTTAAATAAAACATGGGGAAAATACTTTTAAAAATCCTAATTTGTTTTAAGTATGGTTCACGGCTAAAACACAGTTTGTTGCCAATCGGCAACACTGGGCTTCATAGTTGAGAAAAACATGTTCTTGATAACATTATATAATATGAAACACAGATAATAAGGGGTAAGGAATTCCCTTCAACATTCTTGAATAAAATATGGTAATCTCAAGCGTACAAACAAAGCAAAAAAGATTGAGCCTCAAATAAAAAACAATAATTTATTTCTATTTTTTCATCATCACTCAGGCTGCATCAGCACATATGTTGCAAACGATTTAATAACATTTTCATTATGTATCCTATTGGCAACAGCAGGCATTAGAGCTTCAGTATTCTTCATAATATTTTAGAAAACAAAATTGGCTATGTTGCGTGAAGACAACACAAGGCATTTAAGTGTTAAAATCCACATGGGCCTACCGAAGTTCTCTTTTCCATCTTTCCGTTACAACTCACACAACTAGTAGACGTATGTTTGAAAAGATTTTCAAACACTTTTGTTTACCTTGACTTTTTTTATGTCCATAAAAATGGAATTTTGTTATCGATTTTTCAGGCACTTCCTTATGTTGTAGAATTTGGAATTTTGGCATACCTGTGTATTCTGGATGACAATATAGTATTGTAATAGTTTCAGGACTTTGTTATTCGCTGATCGATTAATTAAATTTTAATTATGTTCGAATGGAACCATCTGGCATTGAATTTGAGAAAAAAATTGATTTCAAGATAACATAATATTTATAATACTAATTTATAAATTAAAAACTAAAAAGTTGAAAATAATTAAAATAAAAAATCTGCCTTTTTTGTATAATAATAAAAGTCTGTTTTTAAAAACACCTTTTATTATATTAATTTTTGCATGGTGCTTTTAAATGCATTTAAAACGCGAATAAAATTGCCCATTGCAAATTTAATCGTTGATGCTACGATGTTTACACAAAAGGCATGAAAATATATAACTAGAAAGCTTAAAAGAAAAAATATCCTTGGCGCATGAATATGAATACAGTGGTACGATTAAACAAATTAAATTGTGTTTGTACAATGATTAACCCGCGAGGACGCGCGCTACAGACAGTAGGTGTGTGTGACACCCCAACTCATTATTCCACTGTTTAAGCAAAGATAGCAATATTTTTTTGCTATATGTGTTCCAAATTATCTATGGAAACACTTCTATTAGTTCAAGGTCGAATATTTAAAAGAACAATTTAGTAAACAATGTATTATATTATTCAGCACATTGCGAACACATAGTAAAAATTCTATAATACTTTTTACTACATATACTATACTTTTTACTATATACTATATTACTATACTTTTATATACTATAATACTTTTCTTGCATACATGTTTTCTACATTTTTTAGAAAGGAATCACAAATTTAATTATCTCTATACCATCTGGATATAAAAATACTGCTTCTAATTTTCTTAGGTACACGAGAAACTTTTTAAAAAAATCTAAATAAAGAATTCAAGACGGCTTTATCTTTAGATCCAATAAATTTAGGGCGTAATTCACTTTTATTTTTCAGAATAGTGTCTACAATTTTAAGCTTTTTCTCCAATAGTTTGCATGAAAGCGGATAAGGCATGTACCAGCTGACTACAGTTACATTACGTCCAGAAGAATATAACTTTTGCATCAATCTCATGACATTTTCATTTGCACTGTTATCCAGTTTGAAAGTCTTGTACCTGCAAAAATCAACGTTTTAGAAATATAGAATGTTCTTGAATCCAATTGTTTCCTCAATAAAACTTAATTAGCGCGACATTATTATTCTCCTATTTCTAACACGTTCACTCAATTTAACAAAGAAACCTTACTCGAGGACGCGCAAGGGGCGTTTCGCACCCCTTCTGCTGAATTCCAATAAAAAAAAATCTTAAAACACGTTGTGTCTGTTGAATGTGACCTGAAAGGATGGATTCGAAAAAATTTATATTATATAACCATATTTTATTTTTGTTATTGCCGAGAGAAAAATAAGCGGGAAAATTAATAATTTGTATCTTTTGTTTTAATTTTGTTTTCAAAACTTTTTCGAGTTATTGTAAGCATTTTTTCCCATTTTTGCCTGATTCCACGGGCAACGCCGTGCGCGTACTGCTAGTCTATACTTATAAAAGGCAATGTTTGTGTGCGTGTGTGTCTGTGTTTGTCTTCGATGTCCAGACGAATCTATCGCACTTACAGCTATGAAATTTGGCACACAGGTAGTCGTAATGGTGGCTCAATACACCTCGAAGCCGGAATTTTAGAATTTAATCTAGACAATTTTTTATTTAATATTTTGTATTGCTTTGGGGGATTTTTCGCACTAATTTCTCAATAGCATGATTATGGATAATTGTAAGAAAAAAATAGATACAACAACAGAAAGAGCAATCGATTTCCGTTCAAATGAAGTTTGTTTCGTACGTCTAACTTAATTTACTAAATTTTGAGAAATTTTTGATAAATAGTCAGTTTTATGGTAATTTTCAGTTCAGATTTCTTAAAATTCTTGCATCCGACGTTCTAATAACGCTATCAATTTAAATTTTTTCCAGCTTATGGCTGGAACGTTTTTGTCGGATTTAAAACTAGAACGGTTAATTTTTTTTCCGTTTTTTTAAATCAATTTTTTCCTAGTCAGTTCAAAGAGATTTTTCTCTAGCCAGCATTCTCCCGCGGAAGTTTCTCCGGAGCCTTCCCAACATGCATTATTGCAATTTCATTGGCTGACGGTGCAGAGCGCAGGATACGTCATGACCTTCAATTGAATGATTCAATTGAATGACTTCGATTATTATTTTCGACAGTGTTTTAACCTGTTTATTTCTCTCGCATATTTTGCTTGCTGTATAATAATCATTTTCACGTTGCAAATTTTTAATAATGTTTCGGATTAACGTACTCTGTACTGTTCTTCTACAGTTAAAATGTCATTATCGCGAAGAAAAATAAGCGGGGAAATCAATAATATGTATCTTTTGTCTTGATTTTATTTTCAAAACTTTTTCGTGTCATCGTGGGCATTTTTTTCATTTTGTTGAAGTCCTGATTCCACGGGCAACGCCATGCGCGTACTGCTAGTTTTAATAATAAATTATTGCAAATAATACACTTCCATTTTCGACGAACATACCTTCAATCAGTTTGAATTCTTAAATGATGTAGGTTTCGGCTTAGAATATATTATTAGAAAATTAAATACCAGATATTACTCTCTACATCTTTTTTTTGTTGATTAACTTCTTGAAACAAATAAATATCTTCACGAAATGAAATATTTTATAATTCTCATATCAAATATGTTCATTATTGATTCCGCCTTCGTTAAATTCACGAAATACATTTCCTAATTTGATAAGATGTATGCAGCAACGATATTTTAAAATTCATGAGTCAATATTTTGGGGAAAATATTATTATAGTTAGTATATAGTTAGTTGTAAAAGCACGGAATGGCATATTACAACAAACAAAATGTTTTACCTAGGGACGATGGTTTCGAAATTTAGAAGGTAATATTTTGAAAGCATGTAAATGAGATCACTGTTACTAATGGAATAATTTCAGCATGAATTATTAAAATTATTTCCAATCAGGAAGAAGAAGTACTCCTAGACTTCGGATTGGAGGTAGGAAGATTTTTAGAAGATTGGAAGATTTTCAAATTTCGAAGATTTTTAAAAACATCCTTAAAATGAAATTGTGATTTTCATTAGTCTGCGCTGAATCAGTAAGGGTTACGTTCTATAGAATAATAATTACAAAACCAGCTTATACATTAAAAATTCCAAACTATACATGCATTCATTAACACTAGAATTGAGTGAATCAATTTGAGTCAATTAATACTTTATTGTTATATATATAGAAAACTTAAATATTAATAGGTTTATAGATGCTTTAAACACATGAAATTTGTGTCTTGCATAAAACAGTTTCCCCTAAAAATCCTAAAAACATCCGATTCGAAAGCTTTCGTGCTCAATTTTGTCAATATATTTGATTACGTGCATAGAAAATTTATAATTTTTATGATGTAACTGAATGTTGCTGTAAGAACAATAAAAATGCATGCGAAAAGCGTATTTCATAAACAGAGTTTATTTTTTTAAAAATGTATTGAATAAATTTTTTTTCCATGAAGAATGATTTATTTAAATTTTATTAAAATAGTATTTTTTCATAAAACTTCATGTTGATGTGTGAGTCAAATTGACATTTTCAGTAAAAATAGAAAGATACTGAATAGCCGTAAATATAGTGTTAAAAACAAACGAAAACTGTCTTTACTTTTAAAAAATTAATTTAAAAATTCGAATCATAAATTTATAACATAAGTTTCTCCCGTAGAATTTGAAAAGCTATTTTCATAAAATTTTGTGCGTAATTATTAAACTGAATATTTGAAAGAGCATTTTTAAGAATTCATGAAAACTGAGCTAATATAATAATTTTAAATGCGAAGCCATCAATTTTAACCAAAAGATTTTATTTTGAAGGAGTTACTTGTTATAATGAAGGAGAATTCTTTGAAATTCTTCTCTACTGGAAGAAAAAACTTTAGTTTGCAGATCTGTTCAATATATTGAAGGCAAACTCAGAAAATGACAGAAAATTTGGAATTTTACATTTCAGTATATTATTTTTTCAAATTTCTTCACATTGAAATAAATTTAAAAATAGGCTCGTTATAACAAATTTAGTTTTCAATTTTGGTACTTATGGTACTTTTCTATTTATGGTACTTCTAATAATAAAAATATACAATGGTAAAACAAAAAAAACTTTAAAATAAACTACGCACAGTATTGTTTATTAACTAAATATCAAAGAAATATTGATAGATATTTTTAGAAACATTTTTACAACCAATTTTTTCATATTTCAGTTATTCGAATTTCATTCAAAAGTTAAAAACTGAATATTAAAACTTTTCGATTAAAGAAATAACTAGTTCTTACATGTTTGCAGTAAAAGACACGGAAGGGAGAAAAGTTATTAGAGTACTTATTTAAAGTGCTTGGAGAGTAAGTATATATATTTAAAGAATTGTGAGATTATTTTATTGATAAGTTAATGATTTTCTCTTCAAAGAGAAAAAGAAACTCATCACAATCAATTTAAAAACTGCATCTGATATGGAACTCTAGTTACTCTTGCAGTAAAAAATAATAATAATAAAATAGACTAAAAAATAATTTTTCACAATCGGACTTCATTATTTCTTTTAAATCTTATACATACTACTTCAGTTAAGTAAATAGTAAATATACGCCCATCAAAATCACTTAATAAGTCGTTTAAAAATTTGAAATCAGTTTCTTTTCCATAATTATTTCAAACAAGAAAAATATATCTTTTCAGCTGAATTCGAAGTACAATAGATACACATTTAATTAAACAAGATAAAAAAACATGTTCGAAAAGGATTGGTAAGAATGGTTAAAGGTACTATTACAGAAAAAAATATCCACAAAAAATTAAAATAATAATAAAAAAACATTTCGGAAAAAGCTCTCATTAAAAGAAATCTATCATTTTCTTTTCAGGAAACAATATTTTTCCCCACGCAAAAAATTATCATGTTCTTGAAAATAATTATTGTATTTCATTTATTTATCTCCTTAATTTATTATTAAACGGACTGCACACTTATTTACATAAAAAGTTTAAGGAAAGAAACAAAAAATAACACTTACGAACTTTTAGGCATTCTTTTTTTTAACCTGGAATCTTCTTTTATAAAATATTTCCTTTCAGCGCCATTTTTTTGCTATAGAACAACAAAAAAGTTCTTCCGAGATTCAATTCAACATCCGCTGGAACCTACCGCGCATGCTCATGAGGCAATCATCCGGTCCAATACAGAGACACGTTTTGCTCGTTCGTTTGGCGGATTTCTTTTCTTTTGTTTGTTCCTTTTGTTGTTGCGCGTTTTTATGAATAGGAAATGTGCTTTAGTTTGTGAGCAAATGCGATTTGCGTTTGACAAGACAATTTTCTGTCGATGACAGATTCTCGACGTGAGTCTGGAATCTTTTGTCTTATTTAGATGCTATTTTTGTGCAAAGAACTAGAAAGATATTGCTTTCTGTCAAACACAGGCCCTCATTATTATTACTTTTTGGTTACAATCTAATTACAGTGCACTCCCGATTCTCCGGGTTAATCGCCGGGAGGACAATCGAAAAACACGGATAATCCGAAAACTCCTTTCTATTAAAGAAAAAATCAACATCAGTACAAAACTTACTTACATTTTTATGCTGTATAACATCAAACTAGGAATTTTCCTTTTAACATTTACTGCTTAAAAAATCTGTAATGCGTCTTTGCTTCTGCTCTTTGTTTCTCTCTTGTCGTATATCGACACATATTTTACGAACCGCAGTAATGTCGCCGTAATCAAATCCTCTTTGTCCCATATAATCTAACAACATTTCCACAGTTTGTAGAGCAGCAGAATGAGAAATTGTATTTCCTTCATTTAGTACATCTTCTGCGTCAGTACTAACTGATTCTCCATTATCAAGTTTTTGAAAGATTTGTATTTTTTGTTTAACATTTAAAACGTTTCTCACCACTCATTTTTACCAGTAAAAAAATTTCACACTATTAACTGACGATAAACAAGACGCAAAAACTAAAAGAACACGTGCGAAAGTGAGAGAAGACGAAGAAGTTAACCCTTTATTTACTGAATTTACCTACTAGTAACTTTTTAATTTTGTTTTTTAATCATTAGATAATTTTTGTATGTAGAATAACCCTGGGAATGAGTAAAACACTTTTTTAATTAATCAAAATTACTTAATTAATTTAATTAATAATTGAAAAATTTTACTTTCTGCCTTCAGCTGCCATTTACTGCTAGTTTTTGAAACTCCATTCTCCGTGTTCTTGTGAATACTATCAGGAAAAACAGCCATATTGCGAAGGTATGAACGTGATTAAAGCAGTACTTTAAAGTACCGTCAGTAGATAAAGGGTTAAAGAATGACGTGTCAGGCAGAAGCGTCTTCGTACGAGAATGAGCTAGCAGGAAGTGGATGATTCATTTCTCGGAAAATTAGGGGTTTGAATCGGTAGAGATTGCACGTGGAGGAAGAAAAAAGAATCTATTCTTTAGCCTCCGCCGTCGCGGCTCACTAGTTTCACGGAATGAATCTCTCGATCGAACATCAACATCGATTTTACATGCATGATAAACTTGAAAATGTTTTTCTTTGAATTTTTTTTTGTGAGTCTGGAATGAGCACGGATAATAGAGAGTATACTGTATTGTGAAATATTAGCGAGATTGTACTGGATTAATGCACTAAAGATAATCATAGAGTCATTTAAATGAAACAACGACATTTAAAAAATTACAGTAGAATCCCGGGAATCCGAACAAATTGGGGCTGACCTCTGTTTGGATTATCCGGGAGATCCGGTAAAATACACCAAATGCAGAAGAGTATTGACTCGGTGTGCTCTGTAAAAGAGTACGTGACGATTCGCACGATACAGTAGCAAACAAGTTGAGAGTAGAAAGAAGATATCTGAATTTGTTTCTACTAATTAAGGTGCTGTATTCATTCTTAAAGACTACTT
>BGPR01020091.1:0-28303 GCA_013235015.1 Araneus ventricosus
AGTGGGCCATCGTTATTTGTGTGTCAAGATAGTTTTAGAATTTTTTTATGATTAGTTCTTAATCTAGTCAACTTTTTTAAGTTGAGCCAAAAACTACATAAATGGCATGTCATCGATACTCCAGAATGTTATTTTGAAAATAGAAGGCTAGGGGATTTCTCGAAAAAAGCATCTTCTACTGCGAACTGAAAATAAAGCTATTGGGAAGGAAACCAAATTTTTCTATGCTATTACAAGCGCGATATAATTTAAACGCAGTAGAGGAAGAAAGCATGATTAAATCTTCTATTTTCAAATAAAAAAATGGTGGCATTTTAAGGGACATGTCTTCACTATCTAGAGCAGTGGGAAGGACATTTTGATCATTGGAAAAATTTAACTTGATTTTATTAAATACCCTACCCACCCATGACAACATTCTAGTTTGCAGTGATTAAATTCTTCAGAATTATCCTGAAATCAATTTTGTTGAAGAAGAAATGTTGATGAAACATCCTCTGTTCTCCCCTACACTACAAAAGAAATGATTGACCATTGGAAACAAAATTCAATACCATTATCTAACATTTAAAATAAAATATTTGCAGCCTTCGATGAAAATTATGTTCCGAATAAGGATTTCGGTAAATTAGTATAATGCAGTGTGTGATTTCCAAGAACAAAGGTATCTAAATTGTTTTTAGTTGAATGACCAACATGGATAAAACAAAATTACATATTGAAACCTTAAAGTGCATGCTGATTATCAAATATAAATTTGACCCTACCTGCATAGAATCTTATCAAAACACACCAAAACTTAATTGTTGCTAAAATCAATACATTCTTCAGATAAATATTAGAGAAAAAATTTAGAGAAAGGGTAAATGAAATGTTACACTACTAAACTTGTTTTGTAGGATTACATATGTTTTATCAATATCTCATCTTTTTTTCAACGTTATTCAGTTTTAATTATACATTTTAACTAATTTTGAAAATATGGTGAACAAGCTTCCAATTTTTTCCCCTATATCTGTGTCCTGATTCAAATTTTTGACAAATTCCCACCTTAAATTATTATAACAGATCAAAATAAGTAAAATAAATGAAATAAGTGATATTTCTCTACAGTAATAGTGAAAGATAAATTAATATCTTCTAAATTTTTTATTACCAATTCATATTACTCGGGGAAAAATCTATAAAATTCGGGAAAGCAAATATTTTGAAGGTATAATGAATATTTTATCAGATTATTCCATACCATAAGCATTTTAAAATGTTACTGAAATAGCACAAAAATAAAATTCTATATTTAATATGCGAAAGCGAATTTAAATCTGAAAATATTACGAATTTGTAATTAATTTAAATCACGTATAAAAGTTTTGTAAAATATTTTAAACATACAGTTCTCATCTCGAGGAATGGCGAATAATAGGTTAATTGCAGAAATCATCGAATTATTGCTAACGTGATTGTTGTAACTCTCTAATATAATAAATCGAATCAAAATAAGATATACGGAATATACAATCTTCAACAACAAAAGTTCTTTTACCATATGAAATATCCAACATGGCGTCATTTACATTGGTTTTCGTTGAAAATCCAGGCTCGAGGCAGTTAATTCCAATTTCCACACATAGGAGCGCTGCTATCGTTTGTCACATGAAAATAGGAATATTCAACATATCCTCCACTGCAGCTACATCAGCAAGTCAAGAATAATACTTAACTTGACTCGTTTTAATAATATTACATTTTTGTGAAACATTCAGATATTGCGAAAAGTGAACAGGTTGTTTAATAGAGACCATAGCCCTGAAGAGGGCGAAATTTCAAGTATTGATTTTGGAATACTGCGCGGTTCAACTGCTAAAACTTGCTTGCTTCTCTGGGCTATGAGGAAGCCTTGGAAAGAGAGAGTAAATAGTAGTTTGCATCTCTTTCACTTCCACATCTGTTCTGATTCTTCTGCTGTATCCGACACTACTAATAATCCAATCTTAGAACATTTAGCTTCGCAAATTTTAACATTCACCTTTCGACATCACATCCGTACTGCTATTTACCAGCCCAGATTTAAATATCTAGGATTTATATTAAATAAATTTTAGTGCGTACAACCTTATCCGTTATAGACGAAAAAAAAGTTAAAATTTTATATAGAATTTTCTGCAATATTAAAAGTGGTAACACTTCATTTAGATATTTTCAAATGTTTATTCCTAACTATGCGAAGGTGATATCCCAATTTCATTGGAGCTTTGCACATAAAATCAGTTCCAAAAGATGTGTTGGCCAGCATAATTTATCAATCACTTGTTCCAAAATTATAGTCCATGAATACTTTTAGCGAAATTATATAAATTGCTCTGTAGAAGATTATTTTACAGACCATTCGATTAAAAAAAGCAGCTTAAATTCGAAATAAGGTTTTTTTATTTTCTACTGGTGTAAATTTAGCCAAACGTTTATTACGAGTTCATCTCGATAGAGTTATCGGAAATTTAACGTTCTTGCCTACTTCTCAAAAAATAACCACAAATAAGAATTCAAAGTCCATAGAAAGAATTCCTTTCTTTCCATAGCCAATTTCTCTCACTGGGAAATATAATTCAATCCCCACACTTAACCTATCGGCACATAAATGGCTTCACAGACTCATTTACCTCTCTGCATCGATTAAACTAGACATGAGAGTAATCTTCTTCACAATGGTTATTTTATTATAAACTGAAGCTGCTAACTAGAAAGCGAATAATATTGCACAAGTCAAGAAAAAATCGAGATGAATTTACGACTGTGTATTGGACGATAGATATGAAACTTCGCATTACTTGAATATGCGATGATTGTACACTTACCGTTGCAAGTTGCAAGCGAGGCCGAAATAAAGAAAGAAAAGAGTGCTCACTATTACAAGTTAAGGAAAGAAAAAAAATACTGTTCCATCCTATATCCCATATTCATTTCCGGTTCATTTATTTTCAGTATTTATCAAGGTATTTATTTTTAGCATATATCAAAAAGAATGCATGATTGATAATTTTCTGGTTTTTTAACTCTCAATTTTTTTCCCTATAAGTATGTCCGGATTTTAATTTTTTAAAAATAGACATTTTAAATTATTATAACAGTTCAAAATAAGAAACAATAATAAAAATACGTTATGTTATTCGACAGCAATATCGAAAGATAAGTTAATATTTTCTAAAATTATTTTTATTACCAATTTAATATATCTATTAAAATTTCGGGAAAACAAAAATTTTGAAGGAATAAACCATATTTTTTCAGATTATTCCATATGACAAGCATTTCAAAATGCTACTGCAATGACACAAAAATAAAACGAAATTTCATTATTTCAAATGCAAATGCGAAAATAATTTTTTTTATTTATTTAAACTGCGTTTGCTGAAAGGTTTGAAAAATAGTTTAAACATACCGTTCTCATCTCGTGGAATCGTGAATAATAGGTTATATGCAGAGATCATCGATTTATTCTTAACGTACTTGTCATAATTACCCTGTATAATAAAACAAATCGAAATAAGATATCCAGGATTTACAATATGCAACAGTAAAATTTTCATTTATACATATCAAAAATTTAACATGGCGTTATTTATATTGTTTTTCGTACGAAATGTGGTATTGCAGTTTCCACAAATCAGGGTGCTTCAATTTTTATCACATCCTAACGTAAGTCCTCTGTATATCCTCCTCCATAGTTACTTGAACAAGTGAATAATGGACAAAAGTAAGCAGGTTGCTTAATGTAACCCATAGCCCTGAAAGAGAGCTTAATTTTCAATGTTGATGCTGTAGTACAGAGCGGAGTCGGCTCCTATGAGTAGGCCGGGGAGTAGGGTAAACAATACTTTTTATTTCTTTCACTTCCATCGAAGTTCTGATTTTTCTGCTGCATCGTACACTGTTAAATAATCTAATCTTAGAACTTTTAGCTTTGCATATTATAAAGCTCACTTTTTTATATCATATACGTAGGAAATGACAATAACACTATTTTTAATTACCAGCTCAAAGATAAAGATCCATATTTTATCTTAAAGAAATAGATGTGTACGTAATGGGATGCGAGGTTAACACTTCATGCGTATTCATGATCATTGGTAGGATTTTTTACAAAACATAAAAAACAATTAGTACAAAGAACTACCCGACTGGCGATCATAAAATGCAAATTACACTGTTAATTATAAAAATGCAATAAAGAAAGTTTATTAGCGATAGTGTAATTGTAAGATCAGGGTTCGGATCCTGCCCGAAACAGTGTTATTTTTCACAATTTGCTACTAACCCATAGACAGACGCATTAGACTGTGTGCATGCTCTGTAGTGAAATAAGGCATCTGACCCCTTGGCGTCGATATCCACTACACTTACCTTAAAAAGACAGTTACCTTAAACAGACACTTACCTTAAAAAATCTGAAGCTCCAATAAAGAACTAATGCAGGACAGCCAATCAAGAGAAGGTTTGAAATTGATTGTTAAAAATATTCTAGCCCAAGAGAAGGAAAATTTAATTTAAATAGATAGAAAATGATAGAGGGGGATTGGGAGTTTTAAAACTCTTCATCTGGGAATCTCCCATCTATATTTATTTTTTTTTAATTTTTATTATATATATATATATATATATATATATATATATATATATATATATATTAAATATCTTTATAAATGTATCATTTTCTAAATTTTACTTACTGTGTTTTTTTGTAAATACTCATCCTGTTTACCTAGCCCAACTGTGATTTGTTTTGTTTATTTTGATTTGTTGTTTGGTACCGTTTTAATTTGTGGCTTCCTATATTCTTTCCTTTTTTCCTTCTTCTTCTTATTTTCTTTATTATTATTTTTTTTACTTTAGTGTCATTTTTTTATTATTCAAGAAATTGTGTATTGGACAGTTTGAAACTATGTATAGGAAAATTTGAAATTGTGATAGGAAATTATATATGTTGATTTAACCTTTTTCTTGTGATGCAGTGTGTTGTATCTTTAGGTTTGAATTCGTGCTTTTCTGTATATATATACTGTTAAGCTTTTTCTTTTTGCTGTCTTTATTTTCCTTATGATTGCATTTTAATTTATGTTATTTAGTAATTAATCAAGATTTTGTGTTTAGGAAAGTTTGAAAGTGCGTATAGGAATTTGAATTTGTGAGAAATCTTGTTAGTTATTTTAACCTTTTTTCCTATGAAGCAGTGTACTTGTGAAGAAATTTTGTACTCAAATTTGCTGGCGTTCTTCGGAACTGTCAGTGGCTCGATATTTGTACGTAAGGGTAGGTCAAATTACAGTTATTATATGTTGAGTGGTGAATAATAACTTCTTGCCGCTAAATTTTGATTCAAAATGTATTTCATGTTATTAATACCCATTCTGTATTGCTGTACTTTTTTGGATGCAAACAGCGTATTGTTCAGGAAAATTTAAATACTCATATTTTCTAAAAATTCAATGTATTTACTGTACCTGGTGATGCATTTCAGAAAATTAACTCTATATTTAATGAAGATTTTTTTCTGCAGTGTGTTTCCAAGTTTAAAATATTCATCCCTATTTATTAAATGTGTTGTAGTGCACGATATTGTTGTTTTATTTCCCATAAGACTTTTACTATAAGAATACAAATCTTTGATTGTTCAGATAAATTTAAAATGCTCATATTTTTATATTTTAAAGTTCTGTTTCGTTATGTCTTAACTGATTAGAATAAGAAAACTAGTTTTATATTATCTTATCAAACTTTGCTCTCAAAAAGTGTTCAGTCTATGCATTCTCTAACATTAACCCCTTAACACAGACGAAGGCCGGCCTGTGGCGATTGGCTTTTTTTTAAGGGAAGTGAGGTTCTGAATTCACACGATAGAGGGCCCAATTATCCTTGCCAACCACAGCCCATTTCCGTGCGCCTTAAGGGAAGGTTGCAGAAGGGGTGAGGTAGCGGGGTAAATGACCACCCAGTTTTCGAGAGTGCAATTCATGTCGTTTCGTCCCAAAAAGACCCGGTATTAAAGGGGCTAGAAGAAAAGAGTCGCCTCGCGATTATAGAGTGAAATGTTTAAAATAATAGAATCGCAGAAGGGAGGATTGTTGTTGGCACTTAATTTTTTCCTGCTTCAAAAAATTCTTCACATTTATTTGCCTGCTTTTTCTTCTCATTTCATCAATTCTTCAAGTTCAATATCGATTTTTCTAACTTTAAAATTCCACTAGTAGAAAATAAACGTAAAATTGGCACAATCCGAGTTTCAGGTAGTAAATTGTAAAGCCAGTTACCTTTCAGTAAAACGAATTAAAGGAAACTTTGTGTTCATGAATTAACTATAACCCCATACCTCTTTTATACTTTTAGACAATAAAAAGATTTGCAGAAATTTTCATCAAAATCCATTTCAATGAAGGCGCATATAAAAATGAATCCCATTATCAGTTTATAAAATAATTTTTCGTAAATTTCTTAAATGGTAAAATCGGCTTGTATGATTCCATTTCACATGTAATCCCATCAACTAATGGTTATTATATCTCAGCCTCATCGAGAAGTAACTTTCATAGGTTAAGGCAGATAAGTTATGTCCAACTTTTCTTCGAAATATTAGGTTCAGAGCTTGTGGACCGCGCGCTTCGGCAAAATCCACTCCCCATCACTGGCCTTATGATTCCACTTCTTTACGCACTGCCTTCTTTTTCAGGGCTGGAATTAGACCGAGCCTACCTGCAATAGATTTTGATTCTATTTCTGAATTTACTTTTAGGTTTTCGAGTACAGTGTAAACAAAAATGTAACATTACTATAAGCATCTTTTTCATTACTTACCTTAAGTGAGTGAAAAGGTAATTAAAAAAAGAATTAAGAAAAATTTTGATCTTGTTTTCCATGATAAGTTCTGAAAATATTATTTCACAAAAAAAAAACTTTCAAAACAAAAAAAGTTGCATGCGCGAACACCCTTTGGGCACTGCGAAAGGTGACTTCCCCGATTTGCCCGAACGTCGCTCTGACAGGTCATTTTTCTAAGTCAATCCACTGATTATCCCGTCTTTTTCATCTTCTTTACTTTGCTATGTTTCCAGTAAATGGCTCTAGCAGTCTAATTAATTTTGGATAGAAAACAAGTGTAGACCAGTTTTTAGGTCAGATTAGGTTAGGAAAATCAGTTGTTAGATCTTTTTCCCCCTTTGCAATCAAAAACTAATACAATCAATATTTGTAACTGTTTTGACTGCTATTTGTATTTATAAAATCAATTTGAATAAAGAATTCCTTATAAAAAATTTGCTTACTTTTGGGCACAATATGGCAGAAAAAAGAAACTGTTAAGTGGATAATTATAGCAGTTCAGTTGCCGTGTAGGATTTTTTCTAAATACGATGTACATAAATGCTTTTCATTGCTGTGATGAAAAACAAACTGTTTTCATTGCTGATACAAATATTCAATCGCGTTTATCTTCCATTCTTAAAAACTAAATCATGAAAAGAGAAATTTTTGAACTTATGTTAATTGAACAGATTCCATTACATAGCAATTTTTCATCAATATTTATTTATCGAAATGTAGGGTTACAATATTTTTTTTCTGTAGGCTTCCTTTTTCAATTTTTGACTCAAGGACTTGGTTAGTTATACCAGATCAAGTGGAATTAGTTTCAACGAATAAAATATCTGCGGATAAAATGTTATTTACTGCTTAAATATAAATAATTAGTTGTCATGAATTTTTCCTTTCATCTTAATAATTTAAAAAAGATTTTTAAATATAATTATCTATATATATAATTCTCTTAAGTGGCGACAAAAAAGGGTCGAATTTCTTAATCGCCGTTTGGCAACAGCTCGCAAGTTTGATTTGTTTACATCCGCGGAAAGTCCGAAGTCTCTTCGTGTGATCACGTTTATTGAAAACTATTTTTAGTAGTTGGAAATTTGTAAAAATAAGGAATTTAAGTCGTGCTGTTGGATATATTATCCGAAATGAACAAAGGCGTACTGAACGGTGCCAGGAATCCACTGTAAGGCGAAGTATTCGAAACGAATCCGATAATCGCCGTCGCCCAATACGTGTGTGTATTCGAAACGATGTTGAGGAGCATAATTGTGGAACTATGTCCGAACAGTGCGGTTTTTGTGGGGCTGTTTATTGGAAGGAAGAGAAAAATACTGCCCATAAGTATACAAAATGTTGCCATGATGGAAAGGTTCAGCTACCGGCATTTCCTGATGCACCGGAACTATTGAAAGCATTGCTAACTGAAAATTCACCTGATGCTAAAAATTATCGACAGCGAATTCGGGAATACAATTCTGCCTTTGCATTCGCTTCGATGGGAGCTCAAATTAAACCACCACGTGGAACTGGGCCATACTGTTACCGTTTACATATTCAAATGTACCACAGAGTTTCCCCCCTGTATGCAAGTGACCAACATAAAGAAAGTTACGGACAGCTTTAAATATTTGACTCCAGTGAGGCAACAGAGAAACGCTTGAGTAACAATCAAAATTGCTTGCAACATGCATTTGAAAAACTTGATTTTATGTTAAGGGAAATCAATCCCTTTGCTCAGTCTTATCTTCAAATGCACCGATTGGTACAAGAGCACCCAACTACATCAGTGAAAATGGTATTTTTGGAAGATAAAAATTTGGATATGCATAGCTGTAATGGTCCTACTTTATACACTGAAGTAGCAGCTATATTTGTAGGTTATAATGGAGAGCCCCCAGCCAACCGAGACATTTGTGTGTACCCAATTGGGGATACTTGCCATAGCATTTCACCTTTAAATCAATGCTGTGATCCAATGACCTATCCTTTACTATTTCCAAGTGGCGAGTGGGGCGAGTGTAGTTGGAACACTGGAATGAAACATGTAGAAGAAAGGAGAACAGCAAAGTGCACCCGTGTCACTCAACTACAATATTATGCATACAGACTTTCCCAGCGAAATGGTTTCAGTATTTTGCACAATAGTGGTAAGCCTTTTCAGCAATATATTGTTAATGCATATGTTAAAACCGAAGGCTCACGTTTACATTTTTTGCGACAAAATCAAAAAAGATTTGCGAATTGAACTTTATCGAGGGCTTTTAGATGATTTAGAGTGTCGAGAACATAATGAAAATATACGCACTGGAAAACTTATAATACTGCCATCTTCTTTCCAAGGGAGCCCACGTCATATGCAACAGAATTACCAAGATGCAATGGCTTTTTTACGCAAGTTTGGTAAGCCAGATCTCTTTCTGACGTTTACTTGCAACCCATCTTGGTCTGAAATTTTAAATAGCATGGAGGGAGTACAACGTCCTGAAGACCGACCTGATATTATTGTACTTGTATTTAATATGAAATTAAAAGAACTTTTAGAAGATATTTGCAAGCATGGAATATTTGGAACTGTTTTGGCCCATATTGATGTTATTGAGTTCCAAAAGCGAGGTTTGCCTCATGCCCACATTCTTCTAACATTAGATTCAGAAAGCAAAATTCGCACTAAAGATGACATTGACAAGTTTGTGAGTGCATAACTTTCGGATTCTTGCACTGATCTTAGACTCTTCCAAATTGTGACAAAATGCATGGCACATGGCTCATGTGGAACTATAAATATAAATTCTCCATGCATGAGAGATGGACAGTGCTGCATAAGACTAACATTGCTGGGAAGCGACTTTCCATGTTCGTAACACTTCTCCCCTTGTCAAAGACTGACTTCCCGGCAGTCTCATTACATCAAACTGTGATCAGTAGCACGGTAGAGGGTTAGCCGATTAATATGAATGACTTTGACTTGGCGTCAGGCGACCTCTGAACTATAGTTTCTTGAGGATATTATAAGGTTCTTCCCAGTTCCGCTGCAATTTCGGGCTTAGAGCCCTCCATCGCTTCGTTGTTATATATCCAGACTTGATCTCCCTCCTTAAAATGATGGCCGGTTGCTCCGGAATCCTAGCGAGTCTTCATTCGTTCAATGGTCAATTTAATTCGCTCTCTAGCAAACACATGTACGCTTTCCAAACGTGCCTCTAAATTATTCATGTATTCATTTGGCGAGGAAGGCGTATCACTCGGTCGTCCAAATAGGATATCCTGGTGTATATAGAAATAGTGTGGGTTTGAGTTAAACTGCACTCTGATGACGGAACGTACTTCCTATGCGAGAAGGTAGTCTTTGCTGCTCATGAATCAGAGCATGAATGTTAGGACTCAGACCTAAGTTTCCAAATGCTGTCATGACGAACTTTACGCATCCTTTGATTCCAGATGCCTAGACAAGATGTGGGAACTTTTTTGTGACTTAATCTACGGGCATTTATCCGGCGCTACCCATTTGGGTGTAAGAATTAAGCTGCTTTTTGATAATTAAAATAAATTATGTCGAGTTAGTTTTCTCTCCGGTGGCCTTTCAGGCCACACACCCTTTTGGGTAGGCAGGTATCTCTGTGGTATGTCACGAAATGCATCGCTGATTTGACGTATGTTGTGCAGCAAAAGAATCACATATTTAACATCTGTGATGCGTGAATTTGAAACTTGAATGTGTAACTTTTTAAAGCCAGTTCATTTCAAATAAATATACAAATTACCGATTGTACAGCATAGCTTTGAAATCAGAGCATTCTTTTTCATTTGCTCTATATATTCGTTTAATTAATAGTTATAAATTTTAAAAAATTTCGCTTTAGTTTCCATTTCCTATTATTTCAACTATTCAGATTCTCACTGGTCTAGGATAGCTGTGAATTTTTGTATGTATAATAGAATATGTGCATATCTGTCTTTCTAACAGAACAAGTGAGTTCATTGCCCCTCGTTAATAAGTTCAGGTGTCTTTGTGGGTGAGAAAAATCATATAATTAGACTTGTTTTTTATCGTTATCAATTACTTTTCATTGGCTGGGATTTAAACGCGAATTTAAGACTTTCCCTCGAGCTTTCAATTTTTATGTAGAATGTTATTAGCATAGGTTGCATTGCAATATTTCAGTTTACCATTAATTATAAAATTTAGAGGCGAGTTTGACTACGAATTTTCGAATAATTGGTAACTGTGCATGCATGATACAGTCATTTTTGAGATGACAATGAACTTGAGTTGTCACAATCATTGATTTGTTTTGCGTTTCTTCGATCATCTGGAAATTTATTTTGGTTTTATTTCTACAAACAGAGTTTCCTTACGCTAACACCAACTTCTATCCAGCTCACAAACTGGACTAACTTATCGCAAATAGGAATGGTAGTTTAGGGTCCGGTTATCTAATATTAATCAGCAATTGGAGTTTTGAATTGAATTTAGACTAACTGTTATTGCACTAAATAGGTAATAATTCAGGTTCCAGCTTTGTCTAATACTTTTGAGAACAATGTAATTCAAATGTAATTAAAAAATGTCTCATTATAAAAAGCAACTCTAATAGAAAAATAAAAGGTGAGAAATGAATTTATTACTGCGACTCCGGTGATTTTGTTAGTTCGTAATTTTAACAGTAGAACTATTTTTTTATTTTAAAACTACGGGAAATTCGGTATCTATAATCTGATTGAATTTTAAATCTTAAAATTTAAAACATTACTGTTTAAGGGAGATATTTTACAGCGATTTTCATGACTTCAGAAAAACTTTCGAGATACTTTCCATATATTTCTGTAATAAAATGGGCTTTTTTGATTTTTTCCTTAATGAATGATTACTAGAGAAACATTTATCAGCAAATTTGGTTCATATAGTAATTTAATAATTAGCTTGGATATTTCGAAATTTTGGAGCAAAGTAAATTATAGGTGGGGATTTTTTTGAACTGGATTTTTTTCTATATATTTCAGAAACAAATTCACTGGATGCAGTTTTAGATTTATATATTGAATGTCCGGGTGGAAATAAAAAAGAAAATAAATTTTATAAATACCTGATCATAATTAACAATTTCACACTATTGTATCCTTCACCATATTATATGTATTATCACACCTTCTTAGTAAGATAAATGAATATTATTATTTTAAGATCTATAATATTAAGAGAAATATCGAAGTCACTGAACTAGACTAAATGTTGCAACATTAATTCCTCTCTCAATGGAGAAAACCAGTGGATTTCTAGGTCTCATTATATAAAGAAACTTTCTTTTGCGTTAATCTGTTTGTTTGTTCTACGGAAAAAATATTTCTGGCTCTTGAACAGTATTAAAGCAGGCATTTATTGTCTTTAGAGAGAAACCTGTATACTTACAAGCCCATAACTACCTTTAATTTATCACGGGCATTTCTGAAGTAAATAAGAACATTCTTTTTATTATTATTTAATACAAAAATGAATTAAACAACCGATTGGGTGTTGCTTTATATTGTAAATTTCCATGGTGCAAAGGAATCCTCTTCTTCAGTGCAAAGTTGCCCCACGTCGAACAAAAACCAAATACAGCTTATCTAAAAAATATAATTGGCATTTATAGCTACAAAATGAAAACCAGGCTTATTATCTTTCACATTTAAATACTTTTGACTTCATGAATGTCTTACTTTCTTTGCGAAAGACAGGTTTTCTGAAACTGGTTTATTGTCTCTTCCTCCTGTAACCTCCTGAATGATTGTTTCCTTACAATGAGATAAATATGATAGTTAGTGTTACCAAGAAGCTAGAAAAAAATCTCAATAGTATGGTCCAAATCAGATTATCTCTATTTCACTTTTCACAAAAATTTTACATTGGTGCAAAGTTACCTTCACGAGTGTAGAGCTAACCCCATTTAACGTTATCTATTGAATGTTGCAAATTTCATTATCCGGATGGTTTTTAAGACTACCAAAAGATCCTTACAGATTCCTTTTTATTCATAAACACAAAATCAAATACACAAATAAGAACATTTAATATTTTCAATGGAAGGAGGGCCTACGCATGTGTACATTAAATCGGAAATTTGAATTGTATGTATTAGCACAATTTTAAGATTATAATTTGAAAAGACAATAAGATTTTGAAACACCGACAAAATTGCATTTAAACCTGGAAAAGTTTTGAAACGAGTCATACTAAACATGCACTAATAGGAATGAAACGTAAGAGATTTTGGCTTTAAATTTTTCATTCAGCGGAATCAGATTACAGGGCAAAGTTTAAAAGTATCCATGAGGACCTAAAATTCAACGCATCTCATTATTATTAAAATTTCGCAATAAACTTGCAGATTTACTTTTTCTTTCTCGTATACGAAGATCTTACAGAAAAGGTACTATTATCATCTAACATTTTGATCACGATATTTTGAAGTATCTACACATTTTAGTCTTCCGTGAGTGCAATTTTTGAAATAATGTCAGATTGTCGGCCCGCGTGTGACCACCATAAGTCGCTGAATTTACAGTATTGTAGCGAAGTTTGAGAGTAATTCTTAATTTCGGGTTAACTTTCTATTTATTCTCTGTGCGAAGGCGTTAACATAGAAAATTACAAAATAAAAAAATAACTAGCATCAATATTGTGTCAAAGTTTGCTCCCAATCGGCTGAAAGTCAAGACGTATGCTTGAATTTCGTCACTGAGTAAACAAAGCTTACCACAGAGATATATATATAGCATTTTACTGTTTGAAGGAACATTTCTGCCAAATTCAAACGACGCGCATGTGTTTTTTATTGCGAAACAAACAAATCTACAGACAGACAAAATGCTTAGCGCTTCTATGAGCTCTCTTCGCATGGCCGTATGAAACTCATCACGTGATTCGCCTTTGGAAATTATCAGAGACCTACGTAATTGAGAAAAACATTGCTATGAAGATACGCGGACAACTCTATGAACGAATCTTATATGCAAAACTTTCTATTGTTTCTCTTGGTAGTGTTATAAGAAATTTTCCACTGTTTATGATTCGTTCATGAGCATCATTTTTTAAATATATCTATATTTTTTAAATTTTTTCATTCCGTGTAGGGATGAAAGTGTTCCTCGAAAAGCTAAAATATAATATTACATAATTGATACTCAAATTACTAAGAATTTAAAAATAGCAATTAAATATGATTACTGCAATATTCTAAATTTCTGATAAGCATAGAAAATCTTGTTCCATTATCTGAAGGTCTCCTTGCATGAATTTCTGAATGTTTCTCATCTCCTAAATTGCAGCTGATTAATGAGAATCCACAACCTTTTAAAATTCGTCATTGCCTTAGCTTCAAATGTTAATCACCTATTGCTTCTTTTCACCAGAATTCTTTGAATATTCACTTAGGGAATGCGTATTCTCAGAGGCGTACTTAAGACGTTTATTATACCTTACTTACAGTCAGAAGTGGATTGAAAGGAAAAATAGCGAGAAAATGCATTATATGCTTAATATCATAATATATATAATGGTAATGTTATTGGATTTTTTTCTATAAATTATGAAACATTTATGTTTGTTTTTTATATATCTACTAATTTTTAAATTTTTTCATTCCGTGTAGACATTAATGTGTTATTCTACAAGATTACATATACTATTATATAGACCAAACTCTTGCACAGAGGGATAAGATTTTATTACTTTCGTAAGTATCCACGAAATCTTTAATTCAAGTTCATCATATCATCGTTGAAAATTCGCAATAATTTTTTTTTTCTTTTTCACTTTTTTGTGTACTTAATACTTAGAGATAAAGTACTACAATAGTCAAACAGGAGAGTTCTTAATGTGTTGATGCTGCTTTTTTCATGAATCTACACATTTTAGAACTTACCGAGTCCAACATTTAATAATGTCTGTTTGTCGTCTTATCTGTAACCACCATAACTCAAAACCGCAACAGGAAAGAAGGTGCTGCTTCTTTCTCCAAATTGGAAGATTTTGATAAAATATGAAATCTGCGAACGGGAAATTTGTCCAGCTGATCGTACATGAATACGATAACATAAAAACATAATGACCTAAATAGATTTAATTAGGCCATTGCTTTTATCACCTGAATTGCAGACGTGTATTAAGTTTTGAAGCAAAACGTTAAGGATTAACTATCTATATATTCTGCATGTGAATGCTGTAACTCAAAATAGCTACAATCTAGAAAAATAAATTTGGCGTCTGATCATGGCATCAAAAATTGCAAAATTCCATCATGATCCCAATCGGTTGAAGGTTAAAAGAATCCAAATGCATGCTCGATTTTCTTTAATACGTGACAAGGCTTAATAGAAACTACGTCATATTGTGCATTTATAACAGAAATTCGAGTGGAGGACCGTTAGCTTTGTGTTTGTTTTCGAGGGGTGTGTGGCGGCCACAAAGCTAATAAAATAGATATGCACAACTCTTTTATTTATTTATATCACTTCAGAGAGTAGCAGAGGCGTATTTAAAATAAAGGACTGAAAAACATTTGATAACGTATACGATTTTTACATTTTTAGTGGTAGTTTTATAAGAAATATTCCACTGCTGTGTGCATTTATGCGTGTTTAAGGCCACCATGGGCCTTCAAAATCAGATTTTGAACTAATCGATCTGAAATTTTGCAGACATTAATAAATGGACTATAAAAGACAACACACAAATTCTATTGCAAAATCTTTATTAATTTCTGGTTATGGAATTTAAAATAAATAAATTATAAGAGAAAAATTAATTAAAAATTAATTGAATTAATTAATTATAAGAACATTTAATAGCCCTTATGATCAAGGTTCCAGGCGCTAAAAAAATACTGGAAATAACTCTTATTTTTCATTAGTTACCCTAATCATTTTCAAACAAAACCTGGGTTTAACTTTTTTATGTTTAAGAAAGGAATTTCAAAGCGCTTTGAACATTTATCATAAAGGCTAGTAACTGTTATTAAAAATTATACCCATTTATACCCATAACTAGAAAAAAATTTATATATTGCAATCAAATTTTGTGCGCTGTCTTATATAATTCTCCGAAAAAGAAAAGATTATAGCAGATCAAATACAAAATGAATTTAATTGTCTATAAAGGGTGTCCCATAATTCTTAGAACGAACTTTAAGGATAGTCCGGCATACGATAAGCATTCAAAATCACATAGGAATATGGACGAGCAAATGCTATCTGGAGGCAGCAGATACCATTTAAAATGAATTGGTGCTGTTCAAAGTGCCGATATCTTTCTGAATCTTAACGGTATTGAACTGAAATTTCTATACACCTTGCTCGTTATATCGGGCTCTGCAGTTATACAAGAAAATTAAGGCTACCTTTCGCGACTGCGCAACAAAAAATTATTGACTAAAAATGTTCTTTTTTCCTTTAATATTCAAGTTTTTTAGTTTGAATTTAAATATAATAATTCTCAAACACATTTTCACGTATTCTGTAAGTTTCATACAATTTGATTCAAAACTATGCAAGTTATAAGCAAGAAACATTCGGAAAAATTTCGGATTTTTTTAAAGAAGCCTTTATATTTCTTAAATAAACGTGGTATTTTTACAAAAAAGCATTTTAATATTGTAATAAACGTGGTATTTTTACAAAAAAGCATTTTAATATTGTGCACTTCACGCAAAATAATAGATAGAATTTGCGGACCATTATCAGCTTTCTATATAATATAAACATATGTTCGGTATAGAAACATACGTGGTTGCTTCCGTTTCAATTAAATTGCTATAAGTTGGAACATAACTCGTTTGATTAATAATAATTTACGAGCGATTACGATTTTAAATTTTTTTAATCTTAATTATCTTTAATTTTTAATGTTTAATTTATGATTTATTACTAAATTTCATTGAATATAGAAATAAATTCAGTTTCTGAAATTCTCTATCAGTTGTATCCATGCGTAGTGACTCAAAATATAATAAACGCAATGAACTTTTCGCAAAAATTGAAATAGTTTATTGTCATTTAGAATACACAACTGCGCATTATTTCAAAACACTATATATATATGTCATCTGAGTGAGTGAAAATCAATTACAAATTTCCATCTTTACAAATATGAGACAAAGCAAATAAAACTATATAAGGAAAATCATGGTGCGAATTTTCTCACGTTGGCTGTCTTAAAGGATTTTCTAGGGTTTAAAGATAAAACATTGCATATAACACGCTCCTCTTCATCTGTGTAAGACGAATGCAGTGATAAAAACGCCTTTGCTTAGAGGTTCTGTATTTACCTGATTGAAGATGGATTTGAAACAAAGGTGGATTTTCCGTGCTGTCAATTTGCACTTTAAAATTTCCACGAGATCATACTTCGTATAAATAAGTTCCAAACTTTAATAATCCATCCCAAAATAGCCTTAGTTGATGTGCAATAGAAGTTCAAAAAGTCAATTTTTCGTATTTCTAATCGTTAAATAAAGCTCTTGAAAGTTTATGCTTACAAAAATATTTTCGTCCTATTCCTCAGATAATGAAACAATAGTTTCTTTACTTTAAAGTATTCAACAGAAATGTCTTAAATAATCATTCATTCAGTAATAACCCTAAATTAAGGATAAAGGCAGTTTTTATCGATAAATTCGAAAATTTAAAAAAATAATTGTTGTAAACATAAAGCCTGTTTTACAATAAGAAGGTAAAGAGAAAAAATGCTATGTGTATACCTCAGTCATAACCGAAATTCTCCCTGCACATCACACGAAAAGTCAGCACCATGTGATTTTTACGAAGGTTAATAGTCTGTATACTTGCCTTGTCCTACAAAATAATTAATATAATGCCTGAATGTGTTGAGCACAAAATTCTCCAGCTGTAATTAAAATTTATATTCCCTCTCATGAATTACTGTTTAAAGGTGTGAAAATCAAACTAGAATTCAAACTGGTAGTGATTAAATGCAATATATTTAATTTTTTTCACCACTCTGTATGTATTGTATTGTTAAGTACGAAAAAAGTAAAATTTAATTATAATTTTAATCATTAACAAATTATTTTTCATTTAGAATCGCCTGACGCTGGCCAGGAGCAATGATGCATTCGGAAAATTCTGTAAAATATGCATATAACGATTAAATGCAAAGTGTTAAGACATTCAATTTTTTTAAAAAATAATAATATTCTTAACCAATTCTTATATTATGAATTTGTTAACAAGCTAGTAGCAATTGTATATGTTATGCGCATAACTTTCTTATGTTTTCAGTGGTAGTATTATGCGTGTTACATTGTTTCATATCGGTTAGGTATGACAGTGTTACTCGAAATGATAAAATATGATATGATATATAGAATAATCATACTTTTAAACATCTAAATTATCACAATCAAGCAAGATTACTGCAAAACTCTAAATTCTTTATAAGTATATAAATTCCTCTTTCAATATCTGAAGAATATCTTACAGTTAGTATGCTCATCCTAAAATGAGTTTTTCACTGAGAATCCGACCTCATATACGTATTTTGAAATTATGCACTTCTACAAACCAGAAGTCGAGTTACCCCCGCCCTTTCGAAGCACCCTTTTAAAGACGATTTATAGTCGTCGCGCCCTCAATCGGAGAATGATAGTAAAGTTCTATTAGACATCACGAGCCTCAGCCGAACTCCTCCGGTAGAAGGTATGTTCCGTCATTAGCCACTAGAAGAATGAAGTTCCTGTTTTTTCCAGCAGCTTCTTATCCACTTACTCGTAGTGTCTGCCTTAAGGGTTGTACTGCTACATATAGCCGATTAAAAAGACCGCAGGCAAACTTAAAGGTAAGGTCAAACAGCACGAGTGTTGCATACAATAAATCATGAGAGCGCAAATGCAAAGGGGGACTGCTACTTGGAGATCTTCCTCTTTGAATTGAGGAAAAGAAATGGATTCACAAGATAGAGTAAACAATATATGTTGAAAAGAATGCAAATTTAAGGCGTGACAACAGCAGACTTGCAAGCGAAGCCGACATATCGCCTTGAAGTCCTTGAGTGCTTGCTTTGACATTTTACTTTTTATCAACGTAGCAATTATTTCAATACCATAAACTATTAGTAGGGCACACTATAATGCCAGAACAAAGATGTTTCAATAGTAGAGAAAAAATATGACCTTGGTTAGAACCGTGGCATTTATATCCCATCCATCGCAATCACAGCGGTGGACGTGTCCCTGTAACCTTCAATGATAACATTTGTAAGAAAAAGAAATAGTTTTATAATTAAGCTTTATAAATCAATCCGAATTTTATTTGAATTGTGTAATTTGTTCCGAAAAAACGAATACACATTTTCTAGATATCAAGTCATTCGATGAGACACTGTGAAAAAACCGCAATGCAGCAGCCTATGGTAGTTTGATCTTGTTCTGGAAATGTAAACTCCTTCTCCAAAATTTGTAGGGCTGATAATAATACTTACACTAGCCCAAGGATCATTTTTAGTCCAAAAGGATTTTCTACAGTTCTTTCGGGACGTACGGAGCCCGGCATTAGTTTTTGTGTAAAATATTTGAGCCTCTCAGAACATTTTTTCCCATTTTCTTTCACCTGAAGCTGGCAAGCAGAAAGGGGCAACCAGAAAATGTCTTCTATTATCTGCTACAATAATAAACATACATACATATCCATTGTTTCAAAGTATAACAGAATAATTTTTCAAGTGAAGCTAAAATAAGACATTTTTAAACCCGACAGAACTTAATCAATTCTAATTTTATAAGTTTCTTCACAAACTTATAACAAATGAAACTTTCCAACATTACCAATAAAAAAAATTTATTTTAAAAAATCGTAAAATATAATTAAAGTGTCACACTATTTTATGATTAATGTGTGTGAATTCATCTTGATAATATCTAAAATATTCTGCATGATATTTCTGTAAACTACATTTACCCGTTCTGCTTGCTGATGAATAAAAATGAGTCAACTAGGGAATATTTTTACAATATTTTCACTATTATAAACATAACTAGCCGCCTTTGGCGACCACCTTGTTCGCATGTGTAAATTAGTTTTTATTTTTGTATTTTATATTAATTATAGACATGCCCGTTGCGTTTTCACCCGCGACAACTCAGGGAAGATGAACAAAAAAGTGAATATTTAATTGCATTTGGCATATAGTAAAGTATCTAAAAACGAAAATTTTAAAATACCAACGATATAATTCTATATGCATCGCAGCTAAGGAAACTTAAAAACTTCTTTTCAAATAACTAAAACTCTATTCATTTATCACTCATCGGTAGAATGTTTAACTCTGAATATGGTCACGGAAACCGAACATGCTGGACGTATGAACGAGTGGGTGCCAGATCGGGTGGAAAAAGTAAGGCGGCAAAAAATTTAGACATCTAAATACCCGGCAGTAAAGGGGTATAAAATAAAAATAAAAAATTAGTTAGTTAACCAGACACTTTTGCGTTTTTGTAATTCCTAGTTTTAGGCAGCAAAAATGAAATAAAAATGTAATCTCTCCCTGAAGAAGATGGGGGCAACTGATCCTCCTAGACCCCTCCGTCTTACCTCCACTGGTGTAAACAATGACAGGTCAGCATTTATCTCTGGATAGTAACCCGGCACTAACCTTCCCCTCCCTCTCCGGTGCTATAAATAAAACCGTGACCTTGTAGAACGGTAAACAACGTCGTTTCTCCGTCCCATTTCGCCACTGGAAATTGTCTTTGAAAATATTTTCAAAACTTAATTAAAATTAAACAGAACGTTGCATAGAAACAAAATTGGTGTCCTTGAAAAGCTAACTTTGGGAAGCATTGTTTAATATTGAAAAGTTAATTTTAAGATGAAAACAAAATGATTTTTTGTACAATATACTGCGAAGTTATTGCGGAAAAACGATAACATTTAAGGTTATTTTTAATTAAAAATATATCACATCGTTTTTCACTTGATAATGCAAGGAAAAAACACATGTTCTTACTTTTGTTTTTAATAAGAGACATGGAAAAATATATCAGAAAAAATGCCAGACATATAATTCAATGTAACGATTGACGAAGGTGACAGTGCAGATTACCTAGACCTCCCGTGTGAACTGGAGTTTAGCTGACGCAATAAACCCTACTCTCCTACAGTACTATAAACATAATCTTCATCTTGTTCATTTTGAACTCACGGTGGAGGAAAGATTCGCCTCGGATCTGTGAGAGAAAATGTCTGAACTGATAAAAAAAATTTAATTAAAAATCGAAGAAAAAATATATTTTAACCGTTCCTGCTTTAAATCAGAGTGAAATGTCCCAGTTATTGCTAAAAAAATCAAATCTAAGTAGTTATATAACTTTAAACTTAATTAATTTTTTCTTCGCAGCAACGTGTTTCTTTGATTTTTGTCATCCATTCCCGTGTTGTCTGACATCCTCGGCCGACAGTAAAACTTCTCTTATATTTTCCTCTCCGTAGTTTGAGCCACCTGGCTACAAATCTAGCCGGCCTTCGAACGCATTTTTCCTTCCCCATCATTGGTACGCATTTTCTCTTTCCATTGCTACAGCGACAAAAGGAGCTGTTTCATATCATGGATTTTATTGCCATTCTCCGGAGTATAATTATCTTTTTTTAGTGTTAGTGTGACCAATCCGAAAACACCTACGCACTCAATTGGAATTATTTAAAAAATTGTGAAGTTAAGTGAACATTGCATGGAGAGATAATCAACTTCGTTGGATTGCCTTGCAAACATACTGAAATATATAAGCTAATATACATATACGAGATAATTTCCCGTCACCAACTTCAGGACCCTTTGCTCTACCCTTAAGCTGGCTTCCTACCATTAGTACTGAACTGCGCTATATCTAAAACCAAATTCAACCAAATTTGCTGAATTAACACTTGAGAAAATTAAAGTTTGGTGGCAGTACTGTACTCTTAAGCCTAACAAAAGTTTGAATAAAAATTCTTACATATCATGTAATATACAAATATTTGAAAGCGTTCTCATGCCTCATAATTTTAAAATATCAGAAAGCATGAGATTAAATGCCTTGGAGAAAGGATGAATACCATTTCTGTCTATCTCACACACAATAAAAACAAGCAAACCTGAAATAAAATATATCTTGCCACTTTTTTTAAATATTACTTTGGAGAAGGTGCAAGAAAATATTTCAGCAATGCAATGAATACTAAAGTGGAAATTCTGCTTTGGAGTTACTTTCGCACGGAAACAATTTATACAATCAGAACTCGTAACAATTTCAAAAGCGCGTGAATAAAAGATTTGCTCAAATAATGAGACTGATTTGAATTTATTTACAACAATAAAACCAATGTTACATTTCATGTTTTAAAACATTCTGAAGCATTAATTAAAATTGAAAAAATGTCGCATGGAAATCATATCAATGTCATTGAATAGCTAATTTTTTTTATCTTTAAGATGAAGTCAAAACGGTTTTCGTGCGATTATAAGCTCCGAAGTTATTATGGGAAAACATTAAAATTTAAGGTAATTTTTAATTAATTTAAATTATAATTAAAATTTTGAAACATCCTTTCTTATTGAGCACCTACTTCCCAAGAAGCAAGCGCCCGCCAAATTTGAAGTTTCTAGGCCTCGTGGTTTGGGAGATTTCGCGATGACAGAGTGAGTCATGGTATTTGCATTTTATATAAATAGATTGTTATATAAAGTGAGAAATTTGTTTTTTCTTTTTAGAAACAATTGAAAAAGTATGTCTTTTCTATTTTTTTAAAAATTAGCTTCAATGTTCTGGGAAAAAAAATTTAATTCAATCAAATTAAATTGGGAAGGAATCAATCACATATTTTATTTTTCCTTACAAGTATTTGTTCATGATATATTTCACTGACTGATGCAACGTCTTAAAAAAATTCTCAGAGAAAGTGTCTTGTATTATTAGACCATGATCAAGTGACAACGATATTGACTGATGCATCAAAACTTATTTTTTTCAAATTTTCTCAACGAACTATGCACAACATTTATCTTGGTTCGATACTACAACAGCCATTAGAGTCATTACAAAACCTGGCAAGTTCTGATCCTTCAATGGAAAGCCTATGCGGTCGCTTGGATGTGATGATACATAGAAAATTTTACGACCTATCTGACTAATATTAGTTATTTAATTTTAGCTGAAGAATTGAATTAATTTTCCCTCAAGAAATTGACTGCGTGTCCAATTATGAGATTGTGAATGCGATAGCTGAATTAGGTAATTAACTACATAAAGTAAATTTGATATGTGGTATCGACATCATAATTGCATTAACCCTCTGACTCCTAGCGGCCCTCAAAATCTTACTACCTTTGTATACGGAGGTTTTGTTGACATATGGATTCGTGAAATGGACTCGTCCGCCTTCTCCCTTTTTCCCCTCACAGTTGGTGGAAAGCGCACTGGAGCGTGACCAAGGGGTAGAGACTGGGGTCGCTAGTTGAATGATACAGTCCTCGATGGAGAACATAATGGGATTTTTTCAATTGTTACCCCGATAGTAGGGGTTTATAATATTTTTGTTTTTAATGTAATTTTGCTCAATATATTCAAACAATTTATTTAATTATAAAATAATTTGTAGCACCGTAGTCAGGAGATGAAATTTGTCATGGCTGTTTATATTCCTTTTACTAGCTATTTGATAAACTCTTTTGGATTATAATTCTTCACAATTCTTTTTCACAAAAATGGTATCCCTTTTAAGAGGGATAAATTAACCTGTTGCATCCTAAACTACTAACCTTCAGAAATGACTAAGAATAAAAAGGGAATATTTAGAACATCCCCTTCGGAATTCAGTTGTGTCCTGTTCAATCCACACTGAACAAGAGAAAATAGGCTCCTTTACAAAGCAAGGCTCCCAATTCTATAGCAAAATCTCTCTGACACATGTTCCAGTAATTTTACCACTCCTTACTAGATAAATGATTCTGAAATAGACTGTAAAGGCCAGATGTAGCGTTTTCTTTCCTTGGTCATTTTTAACGCTAATTATAGTGACATTCGGTGATTGATATGATGGTACATTTTGTAATGACAATGCAACAGGTTAACAGACTTCTTTTCACATAGAGAGACATATGTTTCTGTATGAAAAACACACGCTTCTTTCTTAGACTAGGGGAGAAATATAAACAATTTTAAAGGAATTTATTTTTGAAGAAAGCGCAAATGTTTGTAAGAAATAAAATAGAATTGCGAACGTCGATATTTCCTTTGTACGAAAAAAGATAAACTATAAAATTGAAAGTACTGTAAGTGATTTATATACAAGAGTATAACATAGATGGAATTTAGTAAATGGATTTAACTAACAAAACTGATACACCATTCATTATATCTCACGATAGTTGATTCGAGATTAAAGTCTTTGCGGTTAATTGAATTTCAACTAGTATTTTTGATACCTAATTTATAAGAAAAGAATTTTTTATTAAATAAAAATAATATAAAATAAAGTAACTTATCAACAATATAAGCAGCAAACTCAGAAAGTAGTAAATCTACTGTGTTAGATTCGGTGGGTTTAACCATATTTTAAAATTGTTTGAGGTAAAATATTTTAGTCGAAGCTATTTTTATTTTTTTTCTAAATGTTTATTTGGCCGGTAAAAATTCAGTCAAGTTTTTGATTTTTTTCATGAATTTTAATTTTTGAGATTGGCTAAAATTTAATGAATTGACTAAACAATGTTTCCGACAATTTCCAATTTTCCAAATCCTAAATCAGTTTGGAAAGCTTTTAGAGTGAATGTGTTTTAATTATTGGTCCCTCAAATGTCACGTAGAAAAACATCAATCCTTACCTTTTTCTAAAAATGAAGTTAAATCACTGATATATGATTTTATAATATGACTCCTTATCGCTTAAAAATAAAATTTAGTGTCTTTATTTAACACGTTATTGACCAAACCATTTAAAACATTGTTTTGAGAAAAAACAAATTTAATAAAAATTTTTAAATGTACACTTTTCTTTAGTTGTATATAAAGGAAAAAGCATTCTATTTTAATTATTCCTTACTGATTGATCTTTTTTTAATTCATTATTATAAATATTATGTAATCTTGAAATAATTTTTAACAGGAATTTGCAATTATGAAACACATCTTGTAAGGAATTGAAATTTAGTTCAGTTAATCGATTATTTTATAATTAAGTTATAAAAATATAAAAAAACTGTTGTATTGTCATCGAGAAGAAAAATTACAAGAAATTTTAAAAATCAAGTACATCACTAATAAAATTTAGCACAGCTTGCGAGTGTTTTGTTTTTGTTCGTTTATATTTAAAATCTTGAATCTTTCAATCAAGCCCAGTGAATCAAAAAATTACATATTCATGAGTAAATCATTTTAATTATATTTTCTGGAGTAAAAGTTAACCCGTTTTAAAGGAATCATTGTTAATCTATTAACGCACAAAATGATATTTGTCTTCATTACAAGAAATTCGAAAAAAAAATTACTCTAATAAATGAATTTCTAAGAAATTTAAATTTTTAAACTGTATTCTTAGCTTTAATATTTTTTCATTCAAATAAACACAGATTTAGTAAAAAATATAACAGGTTAAAATTATTTCAGAATCTTATTTTGAAAGTTCAGCGTGTAATTCTTTCAGAAAACATTTGAAGCTTCCCGCAGGCGAAATCAATTCATCACTGTCAGCCATGAATAGCAGACGTTTCCCCTCCCCGAGGAAACCCTTGTGGGAACTTCGCTTTACTACCCAAGCCCCTACTTTGACCCTTGCCCGCCCGAAAATCCGCCTGGCTCGTATAGAACCTACCAAGCCGGCTGGGGCGGGTGTCGTAGTGAGAGTGTTAAATATTACGCCGAAGCGGCGAAAAGGAAAATTTACAAATCCGGAATCAAGTCTTTATTTATGAACTCAAATCTCTCCAAATTGTGTAGATATAAAGCAGTGCATTCACGACTAATCCATTCACTCCACACCATCACCGATCGTCAATGGAAACCCACACCAGACCAGCATAAGCTGAAAGGTGTAAGCATAATATAGGTGAATGGGGAAAGAACCGTCCACAAGCACGCAGAAAGCCTTCCAAGTACACCAGCAAAGAGAAGGCCACAATAGGCAACGAGCACGGCTAGCATAGCCAAAACCCCAGGGCCGCCCACAAGCGGCCCTAAGCGCCAAGTGGTATAACTTGCCCAAAGTCGCCCGGGATTTATTGAGTCAAAAAATAAAACGTTAAATGAAATGCTTACTTACAATCAGAGAATAATACATGTGCTCGTCGCCATACTGGTGGGGAGTTTTAAGACTGAGAAATACTCGTGTGGGGAGAGCTTACCCACAATAAAATCTTCAACCTATCGTCAATGGGGAAAACCGATGAAAATTGGAGTGGTGTGGAGAACAAGGTTGTACATCTACAGCTCCATTTGTAATGCTGGGTCATAATTGCGGAATGCGGGCGTATTCGGCAAGGCTCCCTCATAGGTAGAGAAATTTTTATTCCAGTATAAAAAGGGTATCTAGCATGAATTCTTGCACACTTCTTATTTCAGTCATTGTAAATGATAATTAAAAATACGGCCCCTTTACAAATTCGATCTTAAATCAGCGAGCAACATTTAAGAATGAATTGCTTTTCCCTCATTAACTCTGCGAATTATCACCTAGGATATAAGAATGCAGAAGCCGTAGCTTGTACTTAGCTGGCAAAGTTAACATAAAAGTGTAAAATCGAATGAAAGTTAGCAGTTTGGAGTTAGCCAATAAAAGCTTTATTAAAATTGTGGTTACTGGTACAATTGATTATCTGCCCAAGAGAGACAGAAACAAATAAATGTATCTTAGTAAAAGATATGTGATTTCCCCCACTAACTGCAATGCCGTTTCTCATGCTCAGCATCATATGGGTGATCCACTCTTGAGGGAAACGTGTCCATTTTTCGACGATCATTTGTTTTGGGTGTTGAAGGTTCATTTTGAATATAACTATTCCAAAACGCATCTGCCCATCCCTGGGATTTAAGTCAGTTCAGTCAGTGATATCTTCACTTCGCATCGGCTGCTCCGATGTACAACTAAGATGCGGTCTGGCATTATCACTCATGAAAACGAAGTTGAGACTGGTGACCCCTCGAAACTAATGCACAAACAGAAGGGTCACTTGTCAACAAGAATAAATCTGGTATCTATTCGCTTTTCCCTTTTAGAACAAGCATACTTCACAATATTGTTACAAAATCTATACTTAATGTACAGCATTCTGAATATCGAACGATATCCTAGAAAAACCGCGCAATGTCTTGTGCTGAAATGATTATCAGAAGTGAGATTCTCTCGCCCTGCTCATGCATCGGGTATAATCTAACCACGGTCGTCACGAGAGTAACTCCAGAACTGAGAATGGAGTCCTAATGGCCACCACTAGCTTCCGTTCAACTTCTCTTGTAGCTCCTATCACTGAAGTGGAGATAGTTAAAGAACACTCCATTATTATACCTACAGGGAAGTGAAACCCTGCTTACTTATCCTCTGGTTTCTATTCTCCATATCATAAGTCCCCTCTGTAGGATGTGCTAATAAGGTTACTGAATTTTAATTATATGACGGTCTAAGAAGTAGTAGTAGTACAGACCCACACCGACTCAGCCTACTTTAAAGGGTGTAAAGAATTAAGAATTCGGTGGGAAAACGTGTAGATCTCTATCTGAAACCTGTAGAACTGTAGTTCAGGCTCGGCTGGGTTATAGCACACATAGGTATAAAAGGCAATGAAATAGCAGATACCCTTGCGAAGGAGGCAACCACGGATGGAATTCCAGCCAGGCTTCCATTCCCAAAAAGTTTCCTAAAGAAGGAACTTCTACAGCTCTCACTCTCGCGTTGGCAAGCTGAGTGGGATAGTGGTGAGACTGGCAGATCGGTTTACAGCTACTTTCTAACAAACAGCTGCACTGGTCCAGAGAATGCATCCAATTCGCCACTGGTCATGGGCCCTTCCCCAGCTACCTCAAGATATTCGGTCTCCAATCTACAGACTACTGCGGATGTGGGGAAATAGGAAATCCCCTTCACTATGCAACGAGATGTCCACTTACTTTATCTTATCACCACAAGGAACAAAGCCCACAATTCATAGTCCATTGGTGTAAGAGCGTCCTATCTAGAAAACTCTCAAGACGAAATATAGATAATTTACTCACATTCCTGGCGACTAATGAAGACCTAATTAAAAGTCAAAATACAACACCGTCACATACTCCCGCCTAGAAATAGATACTTCCAAAGATTCACCTCCTAGAACAACAAGTTCGAAGAATTCCCAGTTGAGCAACAGAGCAAACTAGCTTAAAAACAGCAACCAGCCACCACCAATTCTTACGTAATTCATTCGAAAAATTCACCCTTCACATCACTGCCAATC